>CM055277.1:47107536-47126395 GCA_029237695.1 Conchocele bisecta
ACATTGGTATGGAAACAACTTGGTATATGGATGATCCAAAATAGAGACAATTTGATACTTGGACGATCTGGTATGGGGGTGATTTTACCTGGCACTGGATGGACCATATAATCAAGTCTGATCCGGAAATAACTTTGTAAGCGTAAACAAACTTGGCGGAAAGTTTTTAAATCATGAAAAAGTGACATTTATGCTAATTGCTATGAAATGGTCAGTGAAGAGTAATATTGTTTAAATTAATAGAATTTGAGTTTTGCCATTCTGGAAAAATCTACTAGTCCGACGGACTAGCCAGCTTTCGAAATGAGGTAGTCCTCAAGCAAATCAAGTGGGCACCGGACTATGGGACTAGCGTTAGTGTCGAACCCTGCAGTGTTTGTTTTTTTCAGCTCAAATAAGTGAATGTTTAAATTTGTGAAATATTTTATCATTTGTTCCCTATTTAGTAATGAAGAATATCAGTAATTAATTTGTAAAAGTAAAATACGCAATGATTTTGAAATAGTATGCTTTATATACAAAGCTTATCTGGAGCTGTGATACTTGCTGTACACATGTTATGCATTGTGGTTTGTGTGTCATTACAGATGCTGAGTACTCAACCTGACATTGCCAGGTATATGCTGTGGTCAGTTGAGTTATTTCCCCTGCAACCCACAGAATATTTACACACTGGACACAAATCAGTTAAAGACAATAGATGCACCACCTGTATCAGGCCTGTACGCAGAGTGGGTACGCAACCCCCTTAACCATTTAAACACCACCGGTCTGTATTGTGGTATTGGCAAAAAGTGTACATCCAGATGAGCCGGCTCGTGACGAGCCGTCTCATCTGGATATGCACTTTTTGCAAGTATTTTTCATAATTTTGAGAACAAAAACACCCCCATGTGAAAATCATTTGTGATGATTGGATTGGGTTGCAAAATTAACATATCAAAATCCATTCCAGTTACTTAGGGATGAAATGGTGAATCTGCCGAGGTCTGTCCGTGGATGTGCAAAAAAAGTGTTTAGCCCTTTGCGCCGTCGATAACACACCCCCCTAAATTAATTTCTGCGTACGGGCCTGTGTAGCATACACGCCATGGACAGTATGGGGGTTTTAGATATTCTGTAAGTCGTCGTTAAGTTACAGGCAATACAAGAAAAGATGGACTGAAATCGCTAGATGAGACATCAAATTAAAACTAGAAATGTGGCCTGTCGGCACACGAATACCCCCACTGGCAGCCAAAGAAAACGAGGCATTTTTGATTATAAGCCATTTAGCTGAGCGTTAAGGTTTCAAACGCATCAAGTCTGTGACCTTGACCCTGGGCGTAGTGTGATAATCCATGCATCGGTGTAGAAGATATAGAGCGGAAGGGAATTTCAATAGGTTTAACCTTTGACCTTCAACTGTGACCTTGGACGTAGGTGCGTGGTTATTGATCGCGACACACCTTCTCATCCTGAGAAACATTTGTGCCAAGGCATTTGATAATCCATGCATCGATGTAGAAGATATAGAGCAGAAGGGAATTTCAATAGGTTTGACCTTTGACCTTCAACTGTGACCTTGGACGTAGGTGCGTGGTTATTGATCGCAACACACCTTCTCATCATGAGAAACATTTGTGCCAAGCCATTTGATAATCCATGCATCGGGGTAGAAGATATAGAGCGGAAGGGAATTTCGATAGGTTTGACCTTTGACCTTCAACTGTGACCTTGGACGTAGGTGCGTGGTTATTGATCGCGACACACCTTCTCATCATGAGAAACATTTGTGCCAAGCCATTTGATAATCCATGCATCGGTGTAGTAGATATAGAGCGGAAGGGAATTTCGATAGGTTTGACCTTTCACCTTCAACTGTGACCTTGGACGTAGGTGCGCGGTTATTGATCGTGACACACCTTCTCATCATGAGAAACATTTGTGCCAAGCCATTTGATAATCCATGCATCGGTGTAGAAGATATAGAGCGGAAGGGAATTTCCAACAGACCGACAAGCTGACTCCTATATACCCCAACAAACTTTGTTTGTGGGGGTATAATAAATTTCCAGCAACGTTAAGTTGTGAAAGCGCTAAGATTGTTAGCGGGCATCTGAGGGTCATGGATTTGGCATGGCATGATAGAGAACCATTAGAGGAATGAATGTGTGAAATATCAAGAAGTGGGGTGAAAAGAAACAGAAATTATAACAAATTTCCCCAATGTTAAGTTTGTGAAAGCACTAAGATTGTGACCTTGACCTTGGGGTAAGCGGGGGTATGACGGTCATGGATTTGTCACAGCACGATAGAGAAAGGCATGTGTGAAATATCGAGCAATGGTGTGAAAGGTAACAGAAACTATAAAATGTGGTCTGTCGATGCACTTAGAGCCCCTATTTGAGAAACTCTTACAAAAACTTTCAAAAAAATAAACAGACAACAAGGACGGACATCCGATCAGTAGCGACAGTAATTGTATTAATATGGAAGGATTTATGGTTACTAAGTAATGCATGTGTGCAATGTGAAGATATTAGCTGAAGGCAAACAGAAATTATAGGTGATTTGAGAAACTTACAAAAACTTTAAAAATAAACAGACAGACGGACAGACTCAGCGAAAACTAATAGGGCATCGCCGATTTTCGGAGGGGCCCTAATTATAACAAATTAGAATTTTCCCTCAACATTAAGCTTATGAATGCACTAAGATTGTATTATAGAAAAACCTTGACCTTCATGATGTAGAATTTGTCACAGCATGATAGAGAATCTTTAGAGAATGGCATGTGTGAAATATCAAGACGTTTGATAAAAGGAAACAGAAATCCAACGTTGAGTTTTCAAATTTTTGATGATGGATAGACGGACGCTGACTACGACGCCGGTGGTAAGACATTTAAGCACTCCTTCCTTTGGAATGCGCGCAAAAAAAAGATGATGAATTTATATAGGAAAACGTGTCAGATTACTCCTAGTTCTGAGTACATAACCCTAATTACATTACATTGCATTACACAAGTGTTATGACAGGAGTAGTATTTCAAATTTGCATTTCAAGTGTTCTTTGTTTACTTTCTATATTGTGGAATGTGACCTGTCACCTAACACCTAATGAAAATAGCACTGGTCCGAGGTCCTGGACCTGCAAATTTTAATGTCGGACCTTTGTATTTTACAAGCAAAAAGTCTGCCGGACCTGTGATAAAATTGAAATTGCAATCATCATGCAATGGCAGTGTTCTGCCAAGAAATGGACTTGCAATAATTAATTCATGTAAATTTTCAGCATGTTGTGATTGTGAAAAAAACATGGAATAAACATTAAAACATGATCATGATGTATTTGTAGTTCTTTATCATTCCATCGTCTCCCAGACAATACGCGCATTTCAAACGGCTTTTCTGATTGGCGGACCAAAATAGTTCGCTTTATACTTGTATCACTTATGTAAATATACCATCCAATGAAAACCGTCGATAGATGTATAGCTAAGCGCTGTTGATATGCAAATTTTACATTTCCGGTACATTTCACGAGCGCCCCTAACACAGTTCGGCCTTTTTTAATTTCGCAACACGCGAACTCGGACCGAATATTTAATGCGCCAGTTGGCCCATCGGTAATTTTTTTTTGCGCCATTGACAATTTTTCGATCCCGCGTCCTTGGCAGAACACTGCAATGGCGATGCCAAATCCGTTCTGATTATCGTTTAATTTTTGGTGACACTCGATAATTTACACATGGTGAGTCAAGCCATTTAGTATGAAACAGACACATATTTCTACTGTTTTATTGCGATTATCCTCTCGGGTCTTCCAAAAAATTCCTCGGTCCATGCACTCTTTTCCTTGTTAGGTTCCGGACCTACTGGTAAAAGCTGCTATTTTCAGACCCTGAATAAGTGAGTTTATGATAATATTTTTGTCTCATAATGTAAAAATTTCTCTCAATGACAATATAGTGAAGAATGAACGTCAACGCTATGTTGCTATGTTTTAATGCGTGAAATGGAAGCACAAATTTATACCATGCACTGTTGACCTTGTGGTGTATTGATATGGTGAAGCCTATTGCCTATAAAGCGGAAAAACATGCAGCTAGATTACCCCTAGTGCTATTCGGCGTCGGGGGTAATTATAACCTGCATGTGCACGAAATGGACACAGTCCAACTTCCAGAATAGATGGAAGTTTTGCAGTTACTGACGACAAGACCCAAACGGCCAAAGTAACAAGTAAGTGATCACTTTATCTGTATGGCCTAAAATCCAAGAGATAGTAATAGTACTGCCATAGAGCTTTTCAATTACTTGCATTACTTGACACGCTGTATACGTATGCATGTTGATAATTTGAGCGGACACCGGTTAACTTAATTGTGATATTCATGTTACATGTAATTGTGCTGTCCAAACTTGTGCTGTTTTGTACTGTCCTATCTGTTTATATGTGTCGGTTCAAAAGTTCTTGAGAACTTATGTTACTTGTTATATATCTTGCCGACATTAAATAAAATTTATCTTATCTTATCTTATCTTACTGGTACATATCGGAAACTGGATCAAGTACCATACATTAACCAGCATTGACTTTCGAATATAATATTAATATATATATATACTTACTATGTATAATACAAATGATTAACGTCTTCTGAACATAATAAAACACTTTATACAGCTGGAATGCATATGAATATTACTTTTAAGCTATTTTATAAAATTCTCGTTACACCGGAAGTAAATAGACAGGTATACATAAAACACGTAAAGTGGCGAAAAGAAACGTGTTTGGCGAAAAATTGATTAAAGTGGTGAAAAGGGTAAAGCGACACCTCGGCCCTAAGACACCTCGGCCCTAAAAGACTTCGACACTTCGGCCCTAATTAAAATCAAAGTACTGAAAGTACTGAACATAGGGTACTACAAGATTAAACTAGATTGATTGATTTATTGTTGGTGTTGCAGTTTCATTAACCCTTAAAGGTACATGCCCACTCAGTAGGTACAAAATGTTCTTTACATCAGAGACATCATCTGAGACATTTCCTGGCAAAATAAACATTCATGCGCCATTATCCCACGTACTGATTGGCATTATTATACATGTTATATCAGACGTAAATGTACACACTGATATCAGGGGCGATAACCGTGTTTGCTTAAAATGTTAACGGACACTACTATTTAATCTCTGTATTAATTTATGATGTGCAATGATCATACTTTAAAATCTGTCGAAAATATTATTTTTTTCAGGTGACGCATTTCTTTAGTATAAAATAATTAAAAAATAAAAAAGTCATGCCTCATTTGCATATGAAAATAGCCTGATACCACCGCCACTATCAGTAAAATAAATATTACTAAATGATTATATCTGTACACTGTATAGCGGGCACTTGTAACGTTTAGAAACTTGTTAAGATTTTTTTTTGTCGTATTTCAGTACTTGCATTAATATGGGTATTAATATAAGCTGGTTGTGTTATACTGTCATTAATGTGTTCCCTGACTGTAAGTTATCACCTTAAATACTGACTTATTGACCCCCTTCCCTGAACGTAGAATTGACACTCATGTTGGCGTGTATTGGCCACCATAGACAAATGTCAATCGGGCCATATTCAGGAATGTCACTAAAATCCACTGTAAATCCATCGATTAGAGAGAGAGAATGAGGATTAAACATCAGTTAGACCTACACGTGCGAGTTTTGTTTCGCACAGGTGTCGGGTGAGTTTAAAAATAGGCTGTCGGAATGTCAAACTTGATGTAGTTTGTGTGTTAAACGCGTCGCTTGTTTCGGAGAGTATTCGGAGGGGAGTTAACTCTGTTACTAAATTTAGCGATGACCGCACGATTTGTGCTGCAAATGGGGGCAAATCATTGGCTGTTTTATATGCAGATATTCTCAGCTGTCAATCACAGGCGTCCGCACCGCGGGGGGTCGTGGGCGGAGCCAAATGATCCCGCTCGATCGCAATACATACGGATACACATGTACCCTATGTAAAAATGTAAAAAAAACTTTTGTTGCAATTTGTTTTGGGTTTTGCCATTTATGCTGCTAACTTGCCTGGACTACTGCCTGGTCTGGTCGCTAATGCAATAAGCCGGGATTTGTCGGCTAATTATAATGCTAACATGGCATTATTATACATGTTATATCAGACGTAAATGTACACACTGATATCAGGGGCGATAACCGTGTTTGCTTAAAATGTTAACGGACACTACTATTTAATCTCTGTATTAATTTATGATGTGCAATGATCATACTTTAAAATCTGTCGAAAATATTATTTTTTCAGGTGACGCATTTCTTTAGTATAAATAATTAAAAAATGTCATGCCTCATTTGCATATGAAAATAGCCTGATACCACCGCCACTATCAGTAAAATAAATATTACTAAATGATTATATCTGTACACTGTATAGCGGGCACTTGTAACGTTTAGAAACTTGTTAAGATTTTTTTTTTGTCGTATTTCAGTACTTGCATTAATATATTATATATGCTGGTTGTGTATACTGTCATTAATGTGTCCCTGACTGTAAGTTATCACCAAAATTACGACTTATGACTTCACCCCCTTCCCTGAACGTAGAATTGACACTCATGTTGGCGTGTATTGGCCACCATAGACAAATGTCAATCGGGCCATATTCAGGAATGTCACTAAAATCCACTGTAAATCCATCGATAGAGAGAGAGAATGAGGATTAAACATCAGTTAGACCTACACGTGCGAGTTTTGTTTCGCACAGGTGTCGGTGAGTTTAAAAATAGGCTGTCGGAATGTCAAACTTGATGTATTTGTGTGTTAAACGCGTCGCTTGTTTCGGAGAGTATTCGGAGGGAGTTAAGCAACTCTGTTACTAAATTTAGCGATGACCGCACGATTTGTGCTGCAAATGGGGGCAAATCATTGGCTGCTTTTATATGCAGATATTCTCAGCTGTCAATCACAGGCGTCCGCACCGCGGGGGGTCGTGGGCGGAGCCAAATGATCCCGCTCGATCGCAATACATACGGATACACATGTACCCTATGTAAAAACTGCTATAAACACTGATTTTTATGTTAATAAAGAAAAAAAAGTGTCTTTAGATGTAGTACACACCCTTAACAATTGTTATGTGCGGTAGTAATAAATAATTTATATTGTTGTTAAAAGCACCCCAAAATGTTCCTCAAGTGAAACTGGGTAGTAAAGGATCAAGCTTTTCAAGCAAACGGTGTCTGTGACCTCAAAACACCCGCACTATTTGTTTATAACGGACTATTTTTGCATACACCCTGGGCGAATTCGCACCATTTGGGGTACTCTGGAAAACACAGAAGTTCATTCACCACAGAACAAATGTGGAAAATCAACATCCGAAATGTGATTAATCCTTTGTTTTAGTGCATGGGAATAAAATGCGTCCAAAAAACGTATTACCTTTTGTCATGACACTTATAAGGTCAGCTAAACTACCTTTTATCGCATTTAAACTGTTGACAGCTTTCACAGCTGTATATTGCGGCTGCTGCAGTAAACATTACATGACCTAGTTTCGAGATAGGGTTTAATTCGATCGGTTTGTATGCTACTCAAGTTACAATGTAGTTAGTTTTTAAAAACAAATCAACTGGGGTGTGTAAAATTTGAGCATACGACGTTTATGGCATAATGGTGTTTTAAAGTAACATTGTCTGAATAATATATGCAATACACCATTGATTATGCAAGAAACAACGTGACAAATACTTGTAGTCAGCACTAACTAGAAAGAGGAACGTGTATCGGCCGTATTCACATACTAGCATGACCAGGGCAGACACGAATGGAATGATCAAAGGAATGGATGAAAATAATTATAGAAACATTTTTAAGAATACACTCTTATATTTAAATACACCCATTAACATGCTTAAGGCGATTTGATTTGTTGAATAACATGTGATATTACTTTACTCAGGATGCTCATATTGACAACCTGAATACGTCAGTTGAAAGAGGAAGCAAAATTATACGAGTTATTTAGCGCTGAAAAAAAGCAGGTAGTATCATAAAGACGTTATGTACCAATGTCCTCGAGTCGTCAGTCAATAGGATGTTATTTCGTCAGTGTATTATTATAAAAGCTTATGTCAGCATATGCATGTTGTTTTAGTAAAAACAATACATTTAACATACCTATTGAAATAACGAAACCTGCATTTTCTTTGACCATGTATACGGTAGTAAACATGGAATACCAGTCATAAAAATTAATGACCATACCGTTTAAGAGGCAATCAAAAGTGTGCCATCACCGACTGCCAGACAGCACAAGCGCTGATGAAGAAAGGCAAATTATGTTTACCTTAAAAGCATTATTCAAATACAACTACTTGCAACTATATCTCCTGATGCACCAATATGGTCATGTGATCATTGGGGAAAACTAGGCTGATAACGTGACCGTTTGATTTGAATAGTTTGCAACTGTTTATCAGCATCCCGCAATCATATATATTTGGATAATGGAGAAAGGAAACAGACACAGGGGTATTAAATGCATTTGGCATAGCATATCCCCTCGTTGGTTGTGACACGCACCTGAATCAAGAAACAACCCATGGAATCAGATCATTGAGCCACATATCTCAACCAAATCCTTATTAAACACCCACCAATGTGACTTTGCGAAACGTTGATGCACTTGCGTATTAGGTAGTGCGGTGATATGCATACGTATTGTATTAGTTTGGTAAATCCTCTCAATAACACCCGTGCAGTGTGGGACAATATGTTATCTTCAATTCCGGTTATAAGGCTCCGTTGTCTGAAATGTTACATGCCTGTGATATTTCCAGCATACTTTCCTACCATGACATCCATTGGTAGTCCATACACTTGCAGGATACCTGCAGTAATCCCCGATAAAACACTGCTAATCTCTCTGGCCCAGGTGGGCACGTGAAAGTGTGTGCTTCACGTGTTTACAGGTAATTCTTCTGTGCTGCCCTGTCGTGCAAATAACATCATTAGAACGACCAGAGACGCTGGACCGACGATATCTACATGCAGTATCTTCATATAAATGTACTGAAAAAATCATCGAAATAGTAATTACAAACTCAGTCTTCTGAACTGAGTATGTTGCAATGCACATGTCTTGTTTCTCTTCTGCAAATAATTATATGTGCGGTCTGGTCTATGTCGTCTCGGTCGATCACCAATGCGTGAATAGAGTGCCACCGAGGAGCACTTTTCCGGTTGTGAACAATATTTCTCTGAAAAACTGAATCACACTGTGACAGTTGCCATTTCAATTCACACACAAACTTCACTTTCCTGGAACATTATACAAACTTACAATACACATTTTTTTCACCAGAAATTGACTAGGCTATTTTGCTACCCATCAAAAGTCTCAACATTTCAAAACTATGTTTAAATACCATAGTTTCACTTGAACATTTGGTAAAGTACATTCACTTATTATATGTACACGATCATGTATATGTATAATAGCATACCATGCAAGAGCCATTTCCATAAAATGCACCGAATAGCGATGTGTTCAATGTTTGTATTTCAAATTCAATTGCATATCAAATAGAAATATTTGTACTGAAAGGAAGAAACCAAAGAGGCCGGGTAAACCCACATGTAACCATGTAAGGCCATATTAAAGCAGTCGCTCCGAAACAGTTTCGAAATAATTCATCACGGCAGCCAGTCACCATGCAACGAAGAATGTAAGAACAGTTATCAACTGTCATCTGGTCAATGACAATCCCAGCAGTATAATGTACAATGGAGGAGTCATATCTTCTGTCAATATATTTCCAGATAATCGTTTGAAGTAGATCAGAGAAGACAAGACAACCTTTAATGTTACGAAGTTTGTAAATCATGTCACCATTAAATTGTGGATGGGCAATGCCATTCTGCATTAACATTTCATGATTGTTAAGTACTGTACTTATTGACAACATGTTATGAACATTAAATATTCGACATAAGGAGTGTATATGCTGTATAAATAAAACGTTGACATTGGTATTGTGACTGTCGTAACCGCTCTCCAATTACATTAACGTCGTGCAGGTATGATGTAAGTGCCTATGGCTGAGAGTAGACACATGCGTTTGTTACTGGAATTGGTTGTATTGACACATTTTAATATAGTTTATGTAGCAATATACAGAGCGATTTTCGGACACTTGTGGGTCAGGTGAAGATGGGGAGATCCATATAGTCCGATAGCAATGTTAACTTTATCAAACCTTAAGTCGCCAGTTTAATATTTATACAAACTAAGTGCAGATGTTCTCTTCAGAAACAGTTTATCTTCAAGATTTGGAACCATTGCGTTACTTCCCTTCAGCTAACAACTGCGATATAACTTGTTCTATTAGAAATTCAACCAACCAAAAACAGACGATATTGCTCAACCAATGAGCAGCGCGTGTTGATTTTTATGTACGTTACAAATTATTGCATTATTGAACAATGAATTGGTGTATCATATCATTTTAAAAGCAGTTATGTAAATAAATGCAGACATAATCTCCAAACAGCCGTCATGTAACTGACAAATCAGTAAACGTGAGAAAATCCCGCAAGAAAGTCGTATTATTATGTTATAAATGTTTAAGAGAAAGTTTCTTTAATATTGCCAAAACGAGGTTGGCTAGTTCTTGGGGCGAGAGCAGTGATGTAGCTGGATGTGAGTTGGGGGAGGGTTCAGTGTTTCCCAAAGATGGCGAGGCTGCTCATCACATGCTTGGGTATCAACTAACGCCCGCAGAGGACCAATTGGAGAAGTCGATGTAATCAATTAATCTGTCTTAAGAAATAAAGGAACGGTGCCAAATATTAATTAAGGGGAAGAATATTAATTGATGTTGGTGACCGACAGTGGAAAAAAAAGTACGTTCATTTTTTTGTAAACATATCATTAATCTAATGTAGGCACATACATGTATAACTGTAATTAAAGAAAAGTCCAGTATTGGTGAAGAACTACTATATGTAAAAAGTGTCATTATAAAGTCCAGTGTCGCTGGTGAAGATCTATAAACTGTATGTAACATGTAGATTTGTCACCATATATGTCTAACTTATGATGTGAAGATAATTAATTCACATACCTGTGTTCCATTATAAATATGTAATCTTTATAGTTGGTGTAGACACATATCGGACTGCGAATACCATACATGTACTAACTCGACGCTTAAGCAAAACCTGCTATATGTATAGACGTGCAGGTATTAGTCAAATGTAAACTTGCTGTTACTGAAATGTCAAATTAATGTCAACTGTTAGACGAGTTCCAAAATAGAACTGATACTGGAGTTAAGCTATGGGACAATGTATATGCAGCATAACGCCTCGGTAATATACGATTTAAAATGCTATCCTAAAACAATATAAGTATTAAGTCGATGGGAATTGAGAAAGTATTCAGGACGGAAGACAATTTCAACGAATCTTAACGACATATAATTAAAGCAGCAGAATTAACAACCACTCATGTAAGGGATTTAATAATAATTCCACGACTACAATAAGTTAAGGGGTGTTCAACAAGTGACAACTACGATTATGATTTTCAGGGGTCTTCCAAATTCGACGATATATTCACGGATAACAAGGAATAACCTGTGTCCGTCTCCCTGGCAGCTTATTCGCCGATAACTAGAGAGATACTTTTGTCTGTCTCCCTGGCAATAGCAACAACAATACGATGACGAGATGCAGTGACCGATTTCAGGAACCAATCGTGTGGTTAGTGTGTAATGCAATTGTATCTGCAGGTGCTCTCAACATTATTGTATACATACTATTATATAAGTGTTACACATTGGTCACATCATTTATGAATAATATGGCATGGGTAGTTGATGAATAGACTTATCTGCAATTTAGAAATTACATATAAGTCAGAGGTTGGAAGCTGTGTAACATTGTAACCGCCATATGTACAGGCGTTAAGTTTGGTATGTATACTATTCTCCAGTGGGTGCTATATATGTTTCGACTACGAGGTGTTTTTATGGGAATGTCATTTAAAGGTACATGCCCACTCAGTAGGCACAAAATGTTCTTTATAGGAATTAAATAAGTGTATATTTGTGTCACCATTCCACCAGTTCAAAAAATTACAAGTGCCCGCTATACAGATACAATCATTCCGTAATAACTATTTTACTTATAGTGACGCGCGGTGGTATCAGGCTATTTTCATATGCAAATGAGGCATGCTATATTTTAAATTAGTTATACTAATTAAATGCGTCACCTGAACAAATAATATTTTCGACAGATTAAACGTATGATCATTGTATATAAAAAATAAATACAGATAATAAATAGTAATGTCCGTTAACATTTTAAGGAAACACGGCTATCGCCCCTGATATCAGTGTGAACAATTTACGTCTGACATAAAATGTATAATAATGCCCCTGATATAAAGTACAGGTTGTACCTACTGAGTGGGCATGCACCTTTAACATCTGGTATTTGTTCTGAAAATGCACTTGGGTGCAGCTTGATGGCAGGAGGTGACGATAGTTTACCACTGTAACATAAGCCATATAAATAACGGCCAATGAGGAACATTTGGTCCACTTGTTTATCTTGCAACACATTAGACCCTGACACCTTCCCAAATTACGTATTAGATGGCGCTGATCATCAGTAGGAGGATCTCGGCTAAGGGTATAAAAGGGTACACGCGTCCTTAATTACTCAATATGAGTGACCAAACTGAAGTATCTTGCGCGTGCCCACAATTACTCAATCTAGCTTGCACGCTAGCAATCAATATCATAGTAATGAACGTCAGATTTGTGTTATTCGATACGTAAGGAATGTTACATATTATTTTATTCCAAAAAAGTATGGACTAATATTCAGTTCGTGATGGATATTTCTGGATTTTGCAATTGCCAATAGCAAAGTCGTCACGGTTTATGCTGGCAAATACTACATGTATATTTATCAGCCGGCTACTTTACAGTACAGTTAAATAGTGTATTAATGTGATGGATATTACATTTGTTATTACATAATAACAACTATAACAAGAATTGTCAGAAGACAACGAAGCTCGCCTGTTGACAGCCTTCACTCAAACTTGGCACAGTTGTATAAACAACATGAATATTATATAACTTGACCTTGTGTTAAGGTATGTGCGGTGGACCTTGACATCAAGGAAACAGATGTTATAATACATTTACCCCAACGTTAAGATTATGAATGTGCTAAGTTTGTGACATTGACCTTGGGGTAAGAGATGGGCGGTGGGTCATGGATTTGCTATAGCACGATAGAGTATCATCAGATGAATGCATGTATGAAATATCAAGGCGTTCCATGAAAGGAAACAGATGTCATAAAACATTTACCCAAACGTTAAGTTTATGAATGTGATAAGTTTGTGACCTTTCCTTGGGGTAAGAGTTGGGTGGTGGGTTATGGATTTGCTACATCATGATATAGGGTCATCTGAGGAATGCATGTATGAAATAACAAGGTGTTCCATGAAAGGAAACAGAAGTTGGTGACCAAAGGTAAGATTTTACTACTATTGATTATATTTTGAATAGTAATTATCGTCTTATAAATGTTGTCCACGTGTGGTCTTCGCTCAGTTTCTTGACGCTCGAGCAGGAAATCTGTCTTCGATACTATTTGCATATCGTTGAGTTACTGCATCTTTTCAATAAATATCGTTCTGTTAGGTTCATTACATTACTATATTACATTATATGATATTAAATAGTGATTAATTTTACATGTATTGCCTTTTTTTATCTTCTTGATGCTTCTTGTCGCGTCTTGTCGCTTATATTGCGACAAGTGTCATATGCAAACTTATGGAAACATTAATAAGAGCAGATATAGTTCAACACTTGAGTAAAAATAAGTTATTCAGCAATAGACAATTTGGCTTTCTATCAGGGAGATCAACAACATTGCAATTGCTAAAAGTGCTTGATTAATGGACGGATATTTTGGATAATGGAGGTTCAATAGTTGCGGTATACATGGATTTCATGAAAGCATTTGACAAAGTACCACACCGTAGGCTATTAAACAAATTAAGATCATATCAAATCAGCAACCAATTAGTGAAATGGGTAGAGGACTTTCGTAAAGATAGAAACCAAAGAGTCATTGTGAACGGGCAAAAGTCAAACATCAACCCAGTTACAAGCGGTATACCACAGGGCAGTGTTCTAGGACCAATATTATTTGTGGTGTATATAAATGACATGCCAGAGTGCAAAGAGTCTACTGCATACTTATTCGCGGATGACACAAAGGCATATAGAGTAATAAAATCAGAAGATGATGCCAAAGCACTACAAAGTGACCTCGACAAACTATTCAACTGGTCAGACAAATGGCTACTGAAATTCCACCCCAACAAGTGCAAGGTAGTGAAGATCACCAACAAAAAACAGGACAACGATAGGCAATACCATATGTATAATGAGAAGGGAGAACCACTTTTATTGGCTGTTTCGCAAGGGGAGAAAGATATAGGTGTGTTAGTTGACAATAAACTGAATTTTGCACAACATATCCAACAGCAAGTAAACAAAGGAAATATCATTATGGGTCTTATTCGGAGGACATATACTTATTTAGATGAAACCAGCTTCAAATATCTGTTTCAAGCCCTAGTAAGACCCCACCTGGAATACGCTGAAGCGGTGTGGAACCCATATATGAAAAAGGACATAGAATTAATAGAAAATGTGCAAAGACGTGCAACAAAACAAGTGCCTACCCTAGCAAACATGGAATACCCCGATAGACTTAGGAAATTAAAAATGCCCACACTTAAATACAGAAGACTAAGAGGTGATATGATCGAGACATTTAAAATACTGACCGGAATTTATGACAAGGACGTCACAACGGATATATTCCAAATTGATGAAAAGTCGAGAACAAGAGGACATAAGTATACATTGAAAAATATCAGAAGTCGTTTGAATATTCGAAAGTGATATTTCACAAATATAGTGGTTGATACATGGAACTGCCTACCAGAAAGTGTAGTCGATTCAAAGAATGTAAGGCAATTCGAATCACGTTTGGACAAAGTGTCGGAGAACGAAGAAGTAAAATTTGATCATACCCAGGAGTTAAGTACCGGAACCGGAAGACAAGTATTGATATTAGAAGAACAATTAGATGTGGATATAGTGGCAGAGATGCCAGCGTCCATAAGAAGATCCTAAGGTATCCTAAGGTATATTGTTATTGTCACTTGTCAGTGATACCGCATACTTTATGCCACTTTTCGCCTCTTTTCGCCTCTTTTCGCCTCTTTTCGCCACTTTTCGCAACTGTACGTGTTTTAGGGACACCCCGAATTCTGTGACGTCACAGACCTTGCTTAACGACCTTCACCTTCAGCAGCGACTGACAGCATCAGTTGATAACTCGTCACCAGCACAAGGTAATTATGTTTTTCTATCATTTCTTTATTAGTTTAAGCCAAACTTTGACATTACCATGTCTAAGCAACCAGGTATTTGTATCAGTATGGTTTTATTTTCAATACGGTTGTAATAAGGAGTCTGGATTGCATTTCCAATCACTTTCTTAAAAAGTGACCTGTGGTTGTGCATTGATCTTCATTGCCAGACTGAGTGACCTTGACATTCACATTTCTTGATCATTTTCTGGAAAAAGTAACTGGTATAATCTATACCCAGAGATATATAACATAACGTAGGTAGTTTCCATTGTCTACAATATTTTGCTTCAAAGTTCAATGTCACAACGAAAGGAAGGAATATGATAGCAGTGGTCTTCTTGTCCAGTAGCCTATTTCACTAACATTGCAAAGTATACTTTTCTAGCAAAGTATACTTTGAGGGAGAAATTTTCAATTTAAGGATAAATTTATTAATTTTTATTATACTGAATTTATTACATTATCACAGCCATTTTGGCTGTGATAATGTAATAAATTCATTATAATAATTCTGCATACTTTTAATCATAAATAAATATATGCAGTCGTTAGTTCTATATCAAATAATTAATTTCAGGAATAATAAAGTATTACTCCCTCAAAGTATACTTTGCTAGTAAAGTATACTTTGCAGTGTTGGTGAAATCGGCTACTGGTTCCGGTACTACAGCTCTTCTTGTCATGGACATCGATACAGGTTGCGGTAACCTGCCGCCTGCGATACTCTTGCCAATATTTGTCCACTTCTTTTATGTCAAAATAATTGAAATTGTGTCTTTCTACAGCTCAGGCTCTGACAACCAAATTGCTTGATTGTGAGTTGGCATTGTCAATAGATGTTCAGTAACGTTGATAATCTTGGCAAGATTAGCACAGGCGGTTGTGTCGTTGCACAAAATTATGTGTGTCGTGAAATTATGTACATGTAACTACCACTGTTTTCAGTGTGAAGAAGTAGCCCAAATCGAGCCAAGATGTCCAGATTCCCACAATACCTCACTCCTGAGCAGCAGGAGGAGCTGAAGAATATCGCCAATGCCATTGTTGCTCCAAGCAAGGGTATCCTCGCTGCCGATGAGTCCACGGGTAAGCTACCCTCTCAATGTGCCATGGGACGATCAGTGCCGATCCTGGCACGTTTTAGCTCGTCTGCACAAAGTGCAGAAAGAGCTAATGGCATACCCCTGGCGTCAGTGTCCACAAACTTAATGTTGGGGTAAATGTCTTATAACTTCTGTTTCTTTTCAGGGAACACCTTGATATTTCCTCAAGGTCACAAACTTAGTGTGTTCATAAACTTAACGTTAGGATAAATTTCTTATAACTTCTGTTTCTTTTCAGGGAGCACCTTGATATGTCATACATGTATTCATCTGATGATCCTCTATCATGCTGTAACAAATCCACCACCCATCCCGTACCCAAGGTCAAGGTCACAAACTTATCACCTTCATAACCTTAACGTTGTGGTAAATTTCTAATAACTTTTGTTTCGTTGCAGGGAACACCTTGATATTTCATACATGCATTCATCTGAAGATACTCTATCATGCTATAGCAAATCCACGACCCACCCCTTACCCCAAGGTCACTAACTTAGTGCGTTCATAAACTTAACATTGGGATACATTTCTTATATTAACTACTGTTTCTTTACAGGGATTTGACTTGATATTTCATACATGCATTAATCTGATGATCCTCTATGGAAATCTTTTATTGTAACTCTCTTTACAGGGAACATCTTGATATTTCGTACATGCATTCATGTGATGATCCTCTATTATGGTTTACAAATTCACGACCCACCCATTAACCCCAAGGTCAAGGTCACAAATAGTAGTGTCCACAAACTTAACTTTGGGGTAAATGTGTTGTTTCTTTTTATGGAACACTTTGATATTCCATACATGCATTCCTCAGATGACCCTCTGTTATGCTACTTGTATAGCAAATCCACGACCCACCGCCCATCCCTTATCCCAAGGTCAAGGTCACAAACTTAACGTTGATGTAAATTTCTTTGATAACTTCTGTTTCTTTACAGGGAGCGCCTTGATATTTCATACATGCGTTCATCTGATGATCCTCTATCATGCTGTAACAAATCCACCACCCATCCCTTACACCAAGGTCACAAACTTATCACATTCATAATCTTTATGTTGGGGTAAATTTCTATGAACTTCAGTTTCGTTACAGGGAGCGCCTTGATATTTCATATATACAATTATCTGATGATGCTCTATCATGCTGTAACAAATCCACAACCTACCATCCACCTGTGACCCCAATGTCAAGGTCAGTTAGTTTGTTCAAATGTTATGGGTGGAAATGCTAATAGTACCGGTAATGTTAGTCCAACCTTTGTCAAGGCTGCCAACATACGAGCGTCGTTGTCTTCTGACAACTCTTGTTCCCCTATATAATAGGGGCCAACCTTTGTTGGCTTCACAATCAGAATTATGATGTTTTCTTTTTCACCATTGAGGCAAAAATTGAAGAAAAAATAATTTTTTTTTTGCTTCAATCACGATTGAAAATTTCTATAATTCATTGTAATTTAGTGACTTTTTAGTATTGCCATGTTAATTATTTAATTTTCAATGTGTTTCACAATATTTTTCACAAAATTTGAAGGCCCAGGCCCCATAACAATTTCTGAAAAAAGGCGCTGGACCCTGATCAGACTGCTGATGCGCAGATTGACCTGAATCTACACTACTTTAGGTTGGCACTAGTATTTTTAAATTAGTAGCCCAAATGAACTGATAGTGTGAAAAAAAGACAATAGGGAATACAGTATTACACTATATATTTGCCACGCTATTTGTAAAACTTCATACATACTTTTTCTAATTTAAGTATTTTCAGTAGCCGAAATGGCCATTTCTGAAATATTAATAGCCATTTCCAATGTCTGCTGTAGCTACCATTTACGCCAACCTACTTGTTGCTAGTTGGGATGTGTAACTCTGAATTACTACCGACTTACTACCATATCAGAATCATCAATATTACGTTGCGCTGCTCGCAACTAGATCTACACTGATTGAAAATGCTGTGAACCCCATTTCTCCAGTCACTGTTATGATAATGTTTGCTAATGATCGCGAAATATTCACACATTATTGCAGTGCCAGTATTACAGTGGAAACATTCACAATTGGATACCCTGGGTATCTAGCCAGACCGACAAGGTGGTTGAATAAAATTTTAAGGTTGTACCCTTCTTGTGGCCCCATGTAAAGTCTATGGAAATCTAATAAAAACCCTTACTCATAAACCGTTGGATACTTACACAAATAAACCATATATATGTGTTCAATAAGTCATTATGCAGATATACTGCCAGCAAGGAAATCAGACCATATG
>CM055277.1:47126895-47183750 GCA_029237695.1 Conchocele bisecta
GGACACCATATACCGAACATTCGGTTGGTGCTGGCCTTTACCCCGGGCGCCCAACTAGGACTCCTAGAGTGAGCCAGGGACGCGATTGGGTTGACCATGACCAGTATGGTTTGGTTTCACAACCTAGTAGACCCTCTAGGGATCAGCGTGATGCTTCACCATGTGGAGATCACACTTCCCGTAAAAGGAAACATCAGATTTCCTTCAGCCACGCAGCTTCGTCTGCTCCTGGCCCGGGTCCTCGGATCCCAAGAGGGCATGTGAGGACCCTCAGGGCCCTTCTGTTTCACATGTCCCCCCAGACCCCCTGTAGGGCTCACCCCCCGAATGTGTGCTGCACTACTCAGTGCAACCGGGACATGGAGCTTGTCTCCAATTCATCCTCTGAGTCAGCGGACTCCGGCTTCGGGGATTCTGGGGACGAGGCGGTTTCCTCCCCTTTGGGAGAGGTGCCACAGGGTCATCCACCGCGGGAAGACTTTGAGGATGTAGATCCTCAAGTACAGGATGACACCCTTTGCTTGAAGCGGGCTATGAATGAGGTGTACCGGCTACTGCCTAATGACCTCTGCCCGGAAGGTAGCCTTCCGGCACCTCGTACTTCAACGCTAAGGAGCACCTTGGAGTGTATGGAAGAACCTGTAGAGTTCCGGCAGGAATTCCGGGTGCTTCCACACTCCGTGTGCGTTAAGAGCGTGTTTGAATACCTACAGTCGTCGACTGAGGGTAGTCTGGGCACAGCCAGGGTACCAAACCCCAGCTCTTGACGTACGTAAACTGACCCAGAGTCAGTCTTATAAGGATCATCACCATATTCCCCTCCGAGGCTCCTCAGTTGGACCCCGATGCAGTTCGGTGTGGTATTTCTGAGGGCTCCACTGTTAAGATTAAAGTGGAGCAACTCCGGAGGTGGGAATCGAGGCTGAGGGCGTTGGTCAACGTGTGTTCGCACATGGAGCTTTTCGCCGCCACCCAGTATAAGCTGGCGACGTCTGTGCGACAAGAGGACGATTTTCCTCGTCTCTCCGTGGCCAAGGCACAGGCAAGAGCCATCCGCCACCCGCCACGCTGTGGCAGGGAGTGTGTCACTAGTATCAGACCTCTTGCAGGTCAGACGTGACTCTGCTCTGGCTACTTCCAAAGAGCTTCTGCCATCAAGCAGGGAGACCCTTCGGTCTGCCCCGCTTAACGCAGAGTCCCTCTTTGGTGGCCGAGTTCCTGACGTCCTTAAGCAGGATCGTCAAGAACATAAACGGCTAGCACTGCTTAGGAACTTGGCGCCCGCGGCGTCAAAGTTCAAAAAGCAGAAGGAAGTGGCAGCCCCTGCATCCCAGAAGAAGCCTTCTGGTGGCAGGAGGAGGAAGCAGAAGGTTCGCAAGGCGGAATACTTCACTCCTTCCAACGCTCCTACCAACGGCAGCTCGCGGTCGCGGCTCGTTTGGTCGTGGGTCAGCTCACTCTCGAGGCTCTTCGCAGTTTCGGGGTCGGGGTGCTACCCGATAGCGTTGTGCCACTTCCCACACTGCCCCCTCCACCTGCACCTCGCGTGCCGGTGGGGGGAAGACTGGCCTACTTTGTGGAGGAATGGGAAGGCATTACAGACGACACTACGTGTTGTCAATAATAAAAAACGGATATTCTATACCGTTCGTTACGCCTCCCTGCTTAACTCCAAGGCCAGTCCATTTTCCAATAAAGGACGAAACCCTCGCTCCTATTCTACTTCAGATAGTAGAAGAGTTATTGGAAAAGAGGGCAGTGGAGGAGGTGAGAGACCACTCTTCACCGGGGTTTTACAGCCGTCTTTTTCTTGTTCAGAAAAAGAATGGCAAGTACAGACCGGTGATAGACCTGTCTCCGCTGAACAAACGGATTCAGCTGGAACACTTCAAAATGGAAACCCAAAGGTCAGTTCGCAATATCATTGTGAACGGAACCTGGACAGTTTTCCATCGATCTCCAGGAACGCATATCTGCATGTTCCGGTACGCCCGTCGTGCAGGAAATACCTGAGATTCGCCATAGCTGGCAGAGTGTTTCAGTTCCGTACCCTTCCATTTGGTTTGTCAACAGCGCCAATGGTGTTCACGCGGCTGATGAAAGTCGTAGCGGCTTTTATCAGGCGGCAGGGGCCAAGTCTAGTCCAGTATCTAGACGACTGGCTTGGTCCATCACCCCTCACGGGAAGTTCTCGTACATCACCTGTCACAGGTTTGGACTATAGTAACCCGCCTGGGGTTACTGACCAACCTGGAGAAATCAGAACTAGTACCGAGCCAGAGGTTCAGTTTCATAGGGATGTACTTCCTGTCAGATCTTGGCATCGTGAGGGTACCACCAGACAGAACATGCAACCTTGTTGCACTCCTGTCAGAGTTTACAAGAAAAACTTGCACTACCGCGAGAACATTTCTTTCACTCCTGGGGTCCCTCAACGCGGCAGCGGATTTTGTCGAAATGGGCAGGTTACACCTTCGCCCATTGCAGTTAATTCTGCTCTCCCAGTGGAGATCGCAAACACAACTGCATGCCGAGATCAGCCTGGGCCACGTCTTTCACCACCACATTCGTTGGTGGCTGATACCCAAGCGGTTCACTCGAGGCGTGCCTATTCACGACCCCGAACCCCAGTTCCACCTATATACAGACGCCAGTCTGCACGGATGGGGAGCTCATCTGGAACCACTTGGAAAGACCTGCCAGGGACTTGGTCTCACAACCAGTCTCAATCTCATATCAATCTGTTGGAGATGAAGGCAGTTTTCGTTGGCTCTGGCAAACCTGCTTCCCCTGATAAAGGGCAAATGTGTATTGGTGGCGACGGACAACTCGACCGTCGTCTCATACATACGCAAGCAGGGGGGTACCCACTCTCTGTCCATGTCAGAGAGACATGGGATCTGCTGACATTTTGCCAGGAAAAAGGCATCTCTCTAAGAGTTCGCCACATTCCTGGCAAATTGAACGTCATAGCGGACAGGCTATCCCGCGGGACACCAATTCCCACAGAGTGGGAAATCAATCCGCTGATAACGCAGAGCTTGTTCAACCTGTGGGGCACTCCATATATGGATCTGTCTTCTCCACAAGGTACAACAACAAACTCCCACGCTTCGTGTCTCCTGTGCCAGATCACAGAGCACTAGCAGTGGACGCGTTCTCGATGGAATGGGAGAACCTGTTCATGTACGCATTTCCACCACCGAGGCTGTTACAACAGGTTCTCCGGAAGGTCAGGGCATCGAATGCTCGGGTCATTCTGATAGCCCCCAATTGGCCACAGATGTCGTGGTTCAACGACCTTCTCGATCTTGCTGGTAGACTATCCCAGATCCATTCCATCAATACCAAGGTTGTTAACTCAGAACAACTTGTCGCACAGCAATCCAGACATATTCCACCTTCACGGTTGGATGTTGTCAGGGAATCCATTAGAAAGGGAAAATTTTCTTCGAAAGTTGCCCAGTACGTCTCCACAGCTAGACGTAATTCCACCAACAAGGTGTATCAGGCAAAATGGAAAATTTTCACGGATTGGTGTGGTGCGCGATCATGCGATCCACTCAATCCCTCTATTCCACTCATAGCGGAATTTTTCACCTTTCTGTATGAATCACGGAATCTTTGTCCAATTACCATTAAAGGTTATAGGGCAATGCTGTCTAATACCTTACGGTTTAGACAGAACTGCGACATAGGCACTAACCATGTCTTGTCTGAGTTAATTCGCAGTTTTCAGTTACGAAAACCGATAATGAACTCACTCACACCAAGATGGAACTTATCATTGGTACTTCTGGCCTTAACAAAGTCTCCATATGAACCATTGTCAGGAGCTACTTTGTTAAATGTGTCTATCAAGACGGCCTTTCTAATATCAATGGCCTCGTCCAGAAGAGTCAGTGAGATTCATGCATTATCAGTGGAAGAGGGCCATATTCGTTTTAATCAAAATGATGGTTCAGTTCTACCCTCCTTCCTCATACTGGTTTTCTGGCTAAAAACCAGTTTCCTTCTATGACCCCATCAGCTATCCATATTCCTTGCCACACTTCTATAGTTGGTCCGCAGGATAAGGATAGGTTACTGTGCCCAGTTCGATCATTGCGGTTCTATCTGAGGGCAGTAAAAAATAAAAGGGGGGGTCGGAAACGCCTGTTTATACCATCCGTGGGCAATCAGGACGTTTCAAAGGACTCGGTTTCGAGATGGATCAAGCTATGTATTGCTAGATCGTATCAGGAGCTAACCAATAGAGACCTATCATTCATGAAGATTAAAGCTCATGAGGTTAGAGCGATCTCGTCTTCTCTCGCATTCTCTCGGAATGTTCCTCTACCGGATATAATGAGAGCTGCCTATTGGCATTCTCACTCAACCTTTTCTAACTTTTACCTTCGTCACTGTCTAGACAGATGGACGAGGTATTATCTCTGGGACCACTGGTAGCAGCCCAGAACGTGGTCATGTAGAAGGTTTTCGTTCAGTAGGAACAGAGAGCTTGGATGTTGTACAGTATTACTTGTTTTGTTACATACAACCGCTAGTGTCTGTCATCTGTTCGACGGTTGTCGGCAGTCTTACTCGTGACTACGGGAAGTATCCTATGGTCGCGGTATCTTATTGTAATACACTCATTTAGGTATATCTTACCATTTTTGTACACCATCTACCAAGCGTCTAGCAGGCTGCATTCTAAACTGTCCCCCTGACTAGTTTTTTATAAGACGCTTAGTGTGAGAGACTATATATATATTACTCCGTGCCTCGGAATGCTGAGATGTACTGTTGATGAAAATCGGAAGCATCTCGGAACTACCGTACTGGTGAGTTTGACACCCAACAAGTTCTGAAGAGGTTTCTTTTAACCTCCCACCAGTCTGACAAATTCTGATGGCATAATGTAATATGGAATGAATGAAGTAGAAAATAATTTTTTTAGTAAAATATATTTCTACGAATGAAATTCCATATTACATTAGGGAGGCCCACCTCCCACCCCGCTTGAAGGATTTGGGCTTTACACACAGCTTGTTCAAGATGGCTATCGGACAGTCTGCGCATGTCCAACTAGGTAGCTAGGGGTGCCACCTGGCGGTGGCCTAAGGGAAGTAACTCCCGGGAGTAGGTTGTAAGGCACTAGTTATCTCTCTTTTGCTGCGGTTTTAAGACCAGTAGATCTATATGGCATAATGTAATATGGAATTTCATTCGTAGAAATATATTTTACTAAAAAAATTATTATCCAACATGTTACTTTTTTTTTTAACTTCACCCATTTTTTCCGCGCAGTCGACTTAGCCATTTTCAATGTTAAGTTTTCGCGTTTACGATGTTAAGTTTTCGTGTTTAAGTCCATTTCTTTGGTACTGTACCACCTAGGACCACCAAACTTTCACAGCTTCATAATCAAGGGGTGCCCACCACATATCACTATCCAACATGTTACTCTTTTTTTTAACTTCACCCATTTTTTCCGCGCAGTCGACTTGGCCATTTTCAATGTTAAGTTTTCGCGTTTACAATGTTAAGTTTTCGTGTTTAAGTCCATTTCTTTGGTACTGTACCACCTAGGACCACCAAACTTTCACAGCTTCATAACCAAGGGGTGCCTACCACATACAACTATCCAACATGTGACCATTTTTTTACCTTCACCTATTATTTCTACGTAATTTTACTTAGCCATTTTCAACGTTAACTTTTTAACGTACGTCTGGTTAAAGTTTTTTGGTTAAAACTTTTTCGTTATACTATATCTCTGCAACTGCTTCGCCCATTACCTTGAAACTTCACATGGGTGTTTATCATCATCCATATTTTCATTCTAACCCCCAACCGTGCGGCCCCTGTGCCCAATGTCAAGGTCAAATTACTACTGCTTCACCCAATACCTTGATACTTCACATGGGTGTTTATCATCATTGTCGCACCTGCTTGCGGAAAGCGCGATCCTGTGCCCAATGTCAAGGTCAAATTACTTTGAATTTTTTTGTGAAAGTTTTTTTGTGTACTATGTCTCTGCAACTGCTTCACCCAATACCTTGATACTTCACATGGGTGTTTATCATCATTGTCGCACCTGCTTGCGGAAAGCGCGATCCTGTGCCCAATGTCAAGGTCAAATTACTTTGAATTTTTTTGTTAAAAGTTTTTTCGTGTACTATATCTCTGCAACTGCTTCACCCAATACCTTGATACTTCACATGGGTGTTTATCATCATTGTCACACCTGCTTGCGGAAAGCGCGATCCTGTGCCCAATGTCAAGGTCAAATTACTTTGATTTTTTTGTTAAAGTTTTTTCGTGTACTATATCTCTGCAACTGCTTCACCCAATACCTTGATACTTCACATGGGTGTTTATCATCATTGTCGTACCTGCTTGCGGAAAGCGCGATCCTGTGCCCAATGTCAAGGTCAAATTACTTTGAATTTTTTTGTTAAAGTTTTTTCGTGTACTATATCTCTGCAACTGCTTCACCCAATACCTTGATACTTCACATGGGTGTTTATCATCATTGTCACACCTGCTTGCGGAAAGCGCGATATCGTCGGCATTTTGGCATACGTCCGTCCGTTCGTCCATGTGTCCGGTTAAAGTTTTTTGGTTAAAGTTTTTCCATCTACTATATCTATTTTTTTAGTGTCCATGCCTCGCCCCAAGGCGCGACATGCAGGCCACGGCCATCTAGTCTACAAAAAGTGGGTATAATTATGTTATCCAAGTGTCTATGCTTGGAAAAATCCTGGCCTTCGTGGCTTTGCCTCGTTTCTTGTTATTAGATTTTCATAGACTTTACATGGGTGCACAAGAAGGGTACAACTACCTTAAGAGAATCCTCGCCACTATCACACAGTTTGTATGACAGTGCCTGTAATGTCTCGCTTACATTACAGGCACCATGGTGCCCTGTAATGTAAGCGAGACATTGTCATACAAACTGTGTGATAGTGGCGAAGATTCTCCATGGGTGAGCGTCCAGTCCCCATCGGATTGGAAAACACTGAGTAGCGGCCATAAAGGATTTATACCATGTATGCGACCACTGCTACATGGTTCTTCTCGGTTATATTACAGGCTCCATGGGTAAACGTCTGGGCCCCATTATCATTGAGAACACGGAAGAGAATCATTGAGTTATTACAGGGTTGGCCGGGAATTCCCGGCGGGAAATACCGGTATTTCCCGTCCCCGGGAAAGGCTCCCCAGAGGGGAAATGCTGGGAGGTGCCGGGAAATATGAATTTCGATGTTATTATTTGATAATTAAAGTTATTTAAATTAAGTTTAGCTCAGTAATATTTAATTAAACAATCAACAACTTAATAATTAGATATAGGGAATAATTACAATGTATAGATCTGTTTCATTCCCAACTAGGGGTACTCGTCAGGTGGAATATTTGGCAACCATGACATTTATATTTTGGTTGTATTATTTTTTTGTAAATTACTACATGTACTTCAATTTTTAGGAAGCATCTGAGTGTCTGCTAAATACAATTCACAAGGATAACGCCATCATGATCAGACTAAGTTTAGACAACAGGCTGTTAACTGTCAACCTTCTCCCACACTAATATTCAGTATCAAGAAATGAGAATAAATGATCTTAGCATGCATGATGTGCATACACTTAGTCTCTTACAAGTCTTATATGACTGACAATGTACTGTTTTTTTATGCTTTGCATTCGTATTACTTATTTGCATTATTATTACGACATTTATTTAATGTGAAGACTATGCGCCACGATGGTACGTACGAGATACAGTACCTAAAATCGTTAAAATTAGCCAAAAGCCTACTAATGTCTACTTATTTGCATGTACATTGATGAGACTTTAATATACTTTAATAAACCATATCAGACTATGACAACAGGCTGTTAATTGTCAGCCTTCTCTCACACCTTTTGTGTCATACTGTATATATATAATCAGAACCCAGGTTGTCTGTATATGGTCATGTCAAGTTGTAAAACAATTACACTTACACTGTACATGGATTATCCCTGTTATCAACAGGGATTTTCTCAAAATTCCAAAAGCAACTTTTATTAGTGGCAGGTTACTAGAGTAATGAGGGGTGTTCTCATATACAATAAAATAGACAGTTGGCAAATACTACATAGACTTGTATATAGGGAAGAAAATTGTCTAGAAACTAATGATGTTTTTTTTCTCTAAATAAACTTATTATTTCTTTTTTTTATTGCGGACTGTTTTACCTATAGGCTTATTAGTCTACACAGATATAAACCATAGTAGATATAGGGGAATATAGAGACTCATCTTGACATTTTGGAATGAAAAATACCACCAAGATTCGTATTTCCCGGTATTTCCCAGTATTTCCAGCCGTCCTGGGAAATACTCTTATTTCCCGGGAAATTGCCAACCCTGAGTTATTATGACGAGTCTCGGTTATCTTACACTGTAACAGGCTCCATGGGTAAACGTCTGGGCCCCATCGGTGTCAAGAACACAGAAGACAAACGCATTCTACTACTCGGTAGCGGCCATAAACGGTGAAAACCACATACGTGACCACTACTGCATTGTTCTTATGACAATGTCCTGTAGCCTACTTCACCAAAATTGCAAAGTATACTTATCTTGCTAATTACACTTTGAGGTATAAATTTTCAATTTAAGGATAAATTTATTAATTTTTATTATGCTGAATTTATTACGTTATCACAGACATTTGGCTGTGATAATGTAATAAATTAAGTATAATATAAATAATTAATCATCAAATATATGCAGTCATTAGATCTATATGATATAATGCATTTCAGGAAAAATAAATGAGTACTCCCTCAAAGTGTACTTAGCTAGATAAATATGCTTAGAAATTTTGGTGAAATTGGCTACTGGTTAATTACTGGCTCCATGGGTAAGTGTCTGGGCCCCATCATCGTTACGAACACGGAAGAGAATCGTTGAGTTATTATGACCAAGTCTTGGTTATATTACAGGCTCTATGGGCAAGCGTCTGGGCCCCATCGGTGTCGAGAACACAGAAGAGAATCGACGCCGGTACCGTGAGGTCCTGTTCACAGCGGACGCGACGATTGCGGAGAACATCAGCGGAGTGATCATGTTCCACGAGACGTTCTACCAGAAGACGAAGGATGGCACGCCATTCGTGAAGCTGCTGCAGAGTCGCGGCATCCTGCCCGGCATCAAGGTCGACAAGGGAGTTGTGCCCCTTGCCGGTACCGATGACGAATGTACAACACAAGGTCAGTGGCTCGTCCAAAGGTCGGTTTTACACCAAATGGCTTGGCCACGGTCAATGGCATGCGCATGCCCATGCCGCAGCAGTGAATTATGCCTCACAAGAGACCTTGTAACAATTTGTTATCAAAACTGTTGAAAATGCTGTATGGCTTAATCAGACTCTTCTCATGCTCCCTTTTATGTATATGGAGTTTTGCTTAAGCCGGTACTAGGAGGTGTTTGTGTCATTGGCTGTTACAAGACTGGCACGTCCTTGACACAAATGAACAAGTTCCATAAAACACACATGCAATGTACATTTGTTATAGCAGAGCTCCAGTTAAGATGCGTAATTTGACCAAATATTCGAGATATTTTTCTTAGTTCTTCACCAAAAATGGCAAGTTGGGAGTTCTTTAGAATCGTCTAAATGAGACGATTCTAAAGCACTCCCAACATGCCATTTTTGGTGAAGAAATAACAAAATCCCCCCCCCGCCCCCACAGTTGATCAAATTACGCACCTTAACTGGAGCTCTGATTATAGTACATGTAGTCAGGTTTGACATAATCATGGATCTCTTGAATCTTGGAATCTTCAATGCATAATTTACTACAATGAAGTCGATAGTATATTCATTGTGCAACTTAAAACAGTTACCTGACAAATAGCATGCAGGCTAGATTTTATTTTTAAAATCAGCCTCATCTCAGAAAAGGCAGTAATTCCTTATCATAGTAGTATTTTGGTCTCCAGATATCAAATAACAATAGCCTGGTATCAGAGCTCCAAAAAATGTGCGTATTGGCATATTTTACGCACTTATGTTAGCAGAATATGCATTGATTATCAAAAGTGGGAGTACAAAATACTCACAGTAATGTGAAAATACGCATCGATTTTCAAAAATAAAGTTGAAAATTTACTTAGTTGAGCTGCAAAAAGCTTTTTGCAGCTCAAATAAGCGAAATTATTGTTATGCCACCGGGTTTCGAAGAAACGGGTGGCATATAGTGTTTGGACCGTCCGTCTGTCCGTCCGTCCGTCACACTTTTCGGTTAACCACTTTGTCACAGTTTCTCAAATATGCTCCAGGTGGCATCCGCGTTCGACAGACGCATTTCTTGTTTTTATTTTTTTATCATTTGTTCCTATTTAATAAGGAAGAAAATCAATAATACATTTGTAAAAGTCAAATATGCAATGAATTTGAAATATGGGGGTACATGTATTATACTCTTTAGATACTAAACTTATCTGGAGCTCTGTGATATTTTCCATGTACTCCCCATGTGGCTGGCCAGTAACGGTGCTGTATTGACTGTTGTACATATGCAGGTTTGGACGGTCTGTCCGATCGCTGTGCCCAGTACAAGAAGGACGGTGCCCAGTTTGCCAAATGGCGGTGTGTGCTGAAGATTGGCTCCCACAATCCTACATACCAGGCCATGCAGGAGAATGCTAACGTTCTCGCCCGATACGCCAGCATCTGTCAACAGGTCAGTATACAGGGATTCCGCTGGGGAAAATAAAAAATTGCCACTTAAACAAATTGGCGATAAAAAATTGCAATTTTTGGGGAAAAAAATGTTTATTTTTATCGCCAATTGCGAAAGTGGCGATCGCCAGAGGAATCCCTGAAATACAAATGCTTGTATTGTTTATCGTGATGCTTCAAACATTTGATTCATAATTCTCGGTTATATTTAACGTGCAAATCTTAGTTTTACGGGATGGATCATATATTAACAAGTGCAGCAGTTGGAGAGTCGAAAAATGAAGAAGAAAATTGGTTCTGATATGTGAAACAGACAGTAAGTTGTAACAATCCATCATGATGTTTCGAAAGCGACATATTCATCGGTTACAATGTCTGATCCTATTATTTTGGACTTTTAAATCATTTTATAGTTGGTGTCTGTTACACATAAAATCAGCTGATGACGATTAAGCATATATTCCCTTAGAATACAATAAAACATTGTAACTGTGTGTTAGCACTTCAGAATCATTATGCCCCCTATGTGATAGCAAGGGGGGCATATTGCGTTGATCTTGAGGTTCCGTACGTCCGTCCGTGTACATTTACGTCGAAAAGTGAAAAGGTTTGTAAAAGTTTCTCCAGTTAGAGTCCAGAATACCACGGGGTCTAGTTTCCAATGGAGAATATTCTAAAGTGCAGTCAAACTATGTGTTTGTTGATAAAAATGAAAAATATGAAAATAAACAGCAAAGTACAAAATTTCATTCACCATCGTTAGGGTTAAACTGTAAACGTCTGTTACAGAACGGCCTGGTGCCAATTGTGGAGCCCGAGGTGCTACCTGACGGAACACACGACCTGAGGACGGCACAGAAAGTCACAGAGCAGGTACGCCGCAGTCTCCACGTTACTTAACCCCTTTCACTCCAAGGTTACGATAATTTTTGTTGAAAGGTTACGATAATTTTTGTTGAAAAAATCTCTTTATTTTGTTTATTTCTCCATAAATGTATATGTTGTTGCCACTCATTTTATGCGTCTCGTCAAGACGGTTCAAATGAGTGGTAACAATATATACGTTTGAGATGAAATTGTGGTTGTGGGTTCGAACCTCGCCTTGGGCATCAAAAATACTTTCATAGTATTTCCATCTCACTGGTCTGTTGGATGAGACTTTAAACTGTAGTCCGGTCTGTATATGACCTTAGCTGTTGCTGGGATGTTAAACCCATTCACTTTCATTTAATGAACAATTCCACTGATTTTAATACTATTGGCCACAATACAGGGATTCCGCTGGGGAAAAAAAAAATCGCCACTTCAAAAAAAAAGAAATTGGCAATAAAAATAAACAATTGGCGATAAAAAATTACAATTTTTTATCGCCAATTGTTTATTTTTATCGCCAATTGCGAAAGTGGCGATCGCCAGCGGAATCCCTGGCCACAATCTGATGCTTTGTTTCACATACTCCCCACATCTAACGTCAAGGTCGGAAAGTGAGACATAGCGGTCATAATTCCGTTGTACGCGATGGTGACGTACACGTAGTAGGCATCAACAATTTTGGACATGTGCTCAAATGTTGCATATATACTGATCTGTTAATCGGATCGTTACCAAGCTTCATCACATGATGGCTATCCACCCAGTGTCATTTTGTTGACCTTGACCTTTGTGTCAATAATTTTGAACGTATGTCAAAATGTTGAATATCATTTCCAAACTTCACCAATAGCTTACCCACATTGACGGCTATCCACCTGGTGTCATTGAGGTAACCTTGGCCTTGGTGACCTTCATCTTCATGTCATCAATTTTGGACATACATGTACGTCCAAATGTTAAATATCTCCTGATTCGTTAGTCAGATTTTTACCAAGTTTCACCAATAGCTTCCTGCCATTGATGGCTATACACCCAGTGACCTTGGTCACACTGCACATAAGGCTTTATTTCTCCATTCACCCACAAGTATAACCTTGTTGTGGACCGAATGTAAACCCCAACCAATCAACACAGAGCTCCAGATAAGTTTTGTGTTAAAAAAGTATTATACCCACAGATTTCAAATTCCATGTGTATTTTACTTTTTTACAAATGTATTATTGATTTTCCTTATTAAATATTGAATAAATGATAAAAACAATAAAACAAATTAAAAAATTCACTTATTTGAGCTGCAAAAAGCAAACACTGTTTGCTTTTTGCAGCTCAACTAAGTAAATTTTCAACTTATTACAGTATTTTCACTACTCTATTTGAAAATCGATGCGTATTTTCGCTTTGCTGTGAGTAGTTTGTACTTTTGATAATCAATTTTTACCCTGCTAAAATAAGTGCGTGAAATATGCCAATACACACCTTATCTGGAACCCCAACCAACCTATCGCTCTATATTACAGGTGCTGGCATTCACATACAAGGCCCTGGCCGACCACCATGTCTACCTGGAGGGCACACTACTCAAGCCCAACATGGTGACCGCGGGGCAGGCGTGCACCACCAAGTACGGGCACGGCGACATTGCCCGCGCCACTGTCACGGCCCTCAGCCGCACCGTACCCCCTGCAGTCACAGGTATGAGCCCTGACACTGACTTTAAAACTCGGGCAACCGCAAGTAAACTTTACTTGCCCGAAGTTCTTTTAACTGTATACAAAATGTTGGTAAGCATATGCATGATAGGCGAACATGTTATTATTTGTTGCTTCAGTTTGGCTTAAAGCCATACTAACAGTTGACTGAAGCAGAGCTCCAGATAAGTTGCGTATTTGCGTAAATACCCAATTAAAATGACCAAAAACCCAATTGAAATCAGAAGTAGTGAGTATCAAAAAGCAATGAGAACAATTGTGGTACATAGCATATACCACCCATATAGCATATTTTTCTTATTTTTCCATGAAAACACATCTCGAAGGAGACAATTCTAATGAAATCCCAAGACATGTTTTCACTTCGAAACAAAAGTATTCAATAATTGCTGTCTGTTGATGTGTAAACAGTAGTGTTTTACCCAATTAAAATTTTGAAATACCCAATTGCTTCAGAAATGATGGAGTAACAATACTCAATTACTAATTCCTTATCTGGAGCCCTGCTGAAGTCACACTTCTGGGATGTGTACCGTCACATATACCGTCCTGAGAGCTACCGTTGTACGCATATTTTCACAGAAACTGTCCAATTTGTGTCGGCAACAGATTGTTTTTAACGTGATATTTGGAAATATTAGATTGTTTACAAGCTGAAAAAATAGTTGCCCTACTAGGATTTTTACTTGCCCTGGGCTACTGTGAATGTCGAGGCCTGAGATTCATACTCTTGATATACAGGGATGGTTCTCTATCGTGCTGTGGCAAATCCACTATCCTCCGTCCGTTTGTGTATTTAAGTGTCGTCTTTGGCTGCCAGCAGGGGCATTCATGTGCAGACAGGCCACATTTCTTGTTTTCGTAATAAAATAAATAATTTACCAAAGTTCAAGAAAATTAAAAGAAGGCTCATTCTTAAATTTTGTTAACCTTTAATATCAGAAACATATATATTTTGCATTTGGGCAGATTCCGTGAAACAGACCGAATATTTGATATGTGATTCGAAACCCATATGCACCAATGAACTATTAAACATAAATACTTCAGATTTACACCTTTCTTGAGAAAATAAATCCCATATTTTAAACCGATAGTTGAATAAAGTGCGTGTCCGTCTGTTCACCAGGTGTTACGTTCCTGTCGGGCGGACAGTCGGAGGATGACGCCTCTGTGAACCTGAACGCCATAAACACATTCCCCGGGCGCAAGCCGTGGGCCCTGACCTTCTCGTATGGACGGGCCCTCCAGGCGAGTGTGCTGAAGGCATGGCAGGGCAAGGAGGAGAACGTGAAGGCGGCCCAGCAAGAGCTGCAGTCCAGAGCCAAGGTGGGCAACACTTCCTCTATAGTTGGCTTTTCTTGGCCCTTTTGCCCTTAAATGAGGCACCCCGTGCAATTTTGTACCTTCGGACATATGCGTACTTTCGTCAAATATGTTTTCATAAATAAAGTCTAAAGTTGACAAAATTTTCAGAGTACATGCGGAATAATAATTCCGAATTTACTCTGAAAATGTCAACTTTTGACGCCATTTACGGAAAATATTGTAATACAAAATTTTCAGAGTACATGCGGAATAATAATTCCGAATTTACTCTGAAAATGTCAACTTTTGACGCCATTTACGGAAAATATTGTAATTTGTAAACGTATTTCATGAAATTATGCAGATGTCCGAAGGTACAAAATCGCACGGCGTGTCTCAAATAAACAATGTTCACTTTTCCTTGATAATCTTTGTTATTTTTCCTTAACCCATTGCAGTCTGTGGATACAATTTTATTATTAAATAAATCTTATTATTTTGTTTATTTCATATACATTTCATTTCATTCATATGAATGGTAACAACATATACTTTGGAATTGAAGTAGCGAATTATTCTGTAACAAAGAGGATCTTACATATGTGAGGATTTTGTATGGTATATAAGATAGGATAATAAAACGCATTGGAATTTTATCAAATCAACATACCGGTAATTGTGCGTTTTGTTGAATACTCGATAATACGCCATCGGAGTTCCAGATACATTTTGTAGCTAAAGAGTATTATACTACCAGATTTCGAATTCAATGCATCTTTTACAAATGTATCATTGCTTTTCTTCCGTATTAAATAGGAAAGAAATGATAAAAACAAATAAAAAAATTCAACTTATTCGAGCTCCCAAAAGCAAACAATCTTTGCAGCTCAATTAAGTAAATTTTCAACTTTATTACAGTATTTTCTCTACTCAATTTGAAAATCGATGCATATTTTCACATTGCTGTGAGTATTTTGTGCTCCGACTTTTGATAATCAATGCGTATGCTGCTGAAATAAGTGCGTACCAATACGCACCTTATCTGGAGCTCTGAGCCATTGTGCCATGTATTCTGTCTATGACCTTGCTGTCAAATGGACGTAGAAACCCCAATCAATCCATCAATGCCATCAGAGCTCCAGATAAGCTGCGTATTTGCTTAAATACCCAATTAAAATTTCAAAAAACCCAATTGAAATCAGAAGTAGCGAGTATCAAAAAGCATTAAAAAATTGTGATACCTTTATCATGCTATAGAAAATAAACAGACCACAAATATAGCATATTTTTCTTATTTTCCATGAAAACACATCTTGGTATTTCATTAGAATTGTCTCCATGGAGACAATTCTAATGAAATGCCAAGACATGTTTTCATTTTGAAGCAAACTATTCAATAATTGCCGTCTGTTAATGTGTAAACAGTAGTGTGATTTTATTTTACCCAATTAAAATATTGAAATACCCAATCGCTTCAGATATGATGGAGTGAAAATACTCAATTACTAATTCCTTATCTGGAGCCCTGATGCCATTGTGTGTTTTTGCAGGCGAATGGGCTGGCGTGTATGGGACAATACAAGGGAGACATTGCGAGTTCGGCGGCTGATCAGTCGCTGTTTGTGGAGAAGCACGCCTACTAGACGTGCCACGTCCCTCTCTACCCCCTGGCTGTTACTGATTTAGACTCTTAGCATGCTTTGATACTAGCTGTTTATATTACTGTTGTTTTACATCTCGAGCCAAATGAACTACTTGTTATCGTCTAATTACATAAATTTGTACTTTCATGTGCCATTTTTACCTGTTTACCTTTATCAATATCTAATTAAATGGCTGTTTACAAATTCTTATGACTTAAAATGTGTTCTGTCATGCATATGATATTTATTTATACCTTCTTTATTCTGTAAGTGCTAACGAATCCATCCATTTCCTGTACACAGTGTCTGATCTTTGTATTTTAGTAGCTGAAAATATCAACATTGAAAGAGACATTCTCTGTTAATCCACACTGATGTGTTGACACGATTCATACAAGCATTAAATATTTCAGTCTGTGACGGATGTTTGCATGAATTTACACACATTTTCCCCTTCTATAACCTGTTTTAACCACACATTGGAATCATCTAATGTGCTGCCAATTCATTTCTGTTGAATAATAAATGCATGACGGAAAATGTAGGCAATTTTATTCTTTTCCTGCCCTAAGATTAACAAAACTGATATGCAGTTTGTTTTGATTTTAATAAGTGTGTTTATGCGTGTATCTATATTCGTCTTTCATATCTGTATGTAGCATTCAAATAAACAGCCACGGTGCTGGTGTTTAATCGAATCTCAAACTGTCTCATAACTACCGGTACACTATTTTTATCTATCGGTTTGTAACCTATATCGCGATGCATACTTTATGCATCATTTGCCGATGTTTTATACAATTCAGATATAACATCTGGGCCTGTGCTGACAAATGTTTCCAAGCACGATTACCATATTTGTATTTAAAATCATGCAGTTTGATTGGCCGAGACTGTGCATCATAAGCAGGGCCCCTGTAGCCTATTTCATCAACATTGCAAAGTATACTTTACTAGCAAAGTATACTTTGAGGGAGTAATCATTTATTTTTCCTGAAATGCATTATTTCATATAGAACTAACAAATGCATATATTTCATGATTAAAAGTATGCAGAATTATTATACTGAATTTATTACATTATCACAGCCATTAAATGGCTGTGATAATGTAATAAATTCAGTATAATAAAAATTAATAAATTGATCATAAAATTGAAAATTTCTCCCTCAAAGTATACTTTGCTACTAAAGTATACTTTGCAATGTTGATGAAATAGGCTACTGGTATTAGCCACAACACATATTCCATGTTCACAGTAGGCACAAAATGTTGTCTTCCAACACCGTTCAATTCATAAATGTAGTTGACTGGCGAAAGATACTGTTGAATGATGGCTATTTATTTGCATATTTATTTATTTGTTGGTCAATATCACATTTAATACACACTTTCTGTGTTAAAAGCTTAATTGGTGTCGGGAACCATCTACTCTATATCAGGTAACATCTGTTGGTTATCCTGACTGAGTTTTACTGGTTTTACATGGAGCTTGAGGCGCTCAACGGTATTTGAATCTAGCTTCTGTATGTTTGCACTCACGGAATACACTTGTAATATGTTTTGGGAAATAAGAAGGTATATGAATTCTGCCATGTACATAGTCTCATTGATAGACCTTTGTAAATAAGGAGTGAGGATGGCTGATGACCTGTGAAATGAGTTGGTCACAATATAAAAGTTTGTTGAAATACTTAAACTTGAATCAAAATGTTTAAGGTGCCTGAAATTGTGTTTTGAATACAATTTTGATTTAACTTTGTTAATCCAGATGAGCCAGGGGCCCGTTTCACTAAACTTTGTACGACTAAAATGTTCGTAAGTGCAAAATTATGATAGTCTGTAGATTGCATATTAACAATGTTTTCTTGTAAACAATTATTGGATTTACATTTATTGAGCATAGGCTGCATATGCAGCCTATGCTCAATAAATGTAAATCCATCAATTGAAATTTACAGACAATTCTAAATTTGCACTTACAAACATTTTCTCGTACTTAGTTTAGTGAAACGAGCCCGAGGTCATTAGAGCCGTCTCATCGGAGTCTACAATGTCACTAGTTTTTGGATTATTTAAAAAACACCACATTTATGACAAATGGAATATCCCTTTGTGAATGCGAGGTATTTTGGGATGAAAGTCGTAATCACTTTGTCTTGCAATACCCCCTGCGCTAATCTCTTAAACATTTGTGAATTTCTATATTTCAAAATACTTGAATATTGTGCTTGCTTCATTGGCTGAGCATGAGTTGTACTACAGCTCAGGCTCAGAAAATCAAATTGTTTCACTGCTAGTTGGCATTGCCCCCAATAGATGTTCAGAAACGTTGATAATCTGGGCAAGATTAACGCAGGCGGTTGTGTAGTTCATCATCTATCCAGCCATCCACACACACGTTGCACCTCGCTCTCAAGTCTAGCTATGGCGTATGTTAGAACAAATGCACATGAATTATTACAGGGCTGTTCCTGCCCACTGGCAAATAAAGAAATCCCCAATTCCACTCTGTTATTCGTCTATATTCGCCAGTCTTATAAATTGGTTACCAAACACAAAATCACAAGCAGCTTCCCATAGAACTACTTACGGGGCGTCGTCAACATTATAATTGGCAAATTCAAACCAACACATTCTGTTAATTCTAATGTTAAGGATTAGAATTATACCTCGTTTGGCCCTAGCATACGTCTTTGGCATTTTGTATGCCACAGTTGAATCTGGTTATACCCCTTATTTGAGTATTAATATTATTTGTAATACTAATTTAGGGGAAGGGGCCAAGTGACTTTGGTGTGGCATGGACCTGGCACCAGGTCCGGTTATTCTAAAAAAAAAATCACCCTCCCCAAAAAAAATTATTTGATGAAATTCCATCAAATATTGATTTTATTGCGAAAAACGATTTTTTTCATATGGGAATTTAACATGGGGAGTCGATTTCCAAAACTTTTTGTTTTTTTGATCCTTAAGGAAGGATAAAAAAACGAAAACAATTGGAAATTGACTCCGAAACCTGGCGAGATAGCTTGAAAATGATGTAACTAAGAAAACAAAAGTTATATTTTGAAAATCGGTCCACAAATAAAAAAAATGTTTTAAAAAAATCTATTTGTAGCCCCCATGTTACTTTTTGTGGAGGGTGACTTTTATTATTGATAAAAAAGTACTTACTTTTAAATATTTTTTAGATTTAATGTGTGTAATGGGCAAAAGATCGTCGGCAGCAAAACGTGGAACAGACAGTAATGTTAAGGATGCCCCAGAAGTAGTTGTTGAGTGGACGGTGATCTGGAGTGAATAGGCTCCCTTTATCAGGCATGGGAAATTTCCGAATTAATCCGGAAATCCGGATTTGAGGTCCCAGGGACCACTTTTGTGAATCTTGTAAATCCGTTGAGAATGGCGATAAAAAATTACAATTTTCGACAAAAAAATAAAAAATGTAGTTTTTTATCGCCATTCTCAACGGTTTTACAAGATTTTTTTTTTTTATTTTTAATTGGCGATTCTTTTATTTTCCCCAGCGGAATCCCTGTTATACATGTACTGACTTCTTGTTGCAAGTATTATTTTAAATTGAAATGGATTATGTTGCCAATTTTTCCTAATTATAGCATATTTTTTCAGAGAAAAATATGATCTATTTAATGCTAAATATACCTCAGAATGAAGCACAGAGCATCTAGAATTGAAAAAAAATTATGAGGGGGCATGCCCCCAGATCCCCTAGCAAATCGCAGCGCAATCCGCTGCTCAAATAAATTTTCAGGATTGGGGATAGTGTTCCACTCCCATGCCTGCTTTATCACTTGACCCTTGTAGATCCTGTGGCCGCCTGTATTCAGGAAGCCCAATAGCAACCAACACATGAGACATAATGTCCCAACTTCTATGTCGGTGTTATCTACAACTGGAGAAATGGGGCTTATTACTTTTCCGACAAGTGACAGCAGGGCCATATTTTTCACTTGGAATGCTGTCACTAGTTCAATATGTTAAGCTCAATAACTGGCCTATCTTATGTTATGCCTCACCACGATAGTGGAGGGGGAATTTACTGTTACCCTTGTCCATCCATCCCTTTCCGTTCATCCATCACATACCTTGTATCTTAGAAAACTTTTAAATCGTAATATCTGGAGGCTTGATGCTTGGTATTTAGCTGCCTTATGGTGAGTAGATGCAAAGTTGATTTCTATTTGTTATTCGACGCCCAGTGGGTGGTTGGTCGGGCGAACGCAACGGCGTAAATTAACGGTAAGGGTTCGTCCTTATAGGAATCACGATTTGCCTGATTTGGCCCTCAGGTACGTTTTTATCAGTGGCTCTTTTGTTACCTGGGAGTTGAATATGGGTTATTGTTCATTATAAAAGCTGTATTACTGATCCTACTCCTTTTGGGAGGGGGGCCAAGTGATACTGGTGTGGCGAGGACCTGGTATCAGATCAGGATCTTTCTGATTTCAGGGCTGAACATATATTATTTTATTGTAAATATTCAGTTATCTATTAAAAACACCCGTGTATGTCTTCACCCGTGCATCTGCAGCCTATGCTCAATAAATGTAAATCCAATACTTATTTACAAGAAAACATTGTTCATGTGAAATTTAGAGACTATCATAGATTTGCACTTACGAACATTTTAGTCGTAGGAAGTTTAGTGAAACGGCCCCCTGATTCATAAATATATTATCAAATGATAACCCATTTGAGATTATGTTTATCACGTGACTTCACACTCCAAACAGCAGACAACTTGGAGATACCCGATATGCTTCAGTTAGAAGACTTCATTTACTATTTTCGCATGTACATGTAGTTGAAAATCTCCACAGAGAAAAATAGTTTTGGTACTAGCAATACACCTGTTATAACTAATTATTATGTCATAGTATAAGTTCACGCTCTTTGTAAGAACTGCATATCTCTATACTAGAGCCCATTTTAACAATTGCACTAATTTTACTTACTCACGGACGCTTCTAGTGACGTTTACGATGACGTCAACGTCAAAAACAGCATTGCTTTGTCGCGCCTCTTCATTTTGTTCGTTTGGCATAACGTTAGGCATACACAAATAATACGGATATGTAAGTATGGTGATGTGGCTAGCAAATCAATTCGCTCCAGGTGTTATTACATGTGTGGCATCTCACTTTTATGAAATGGGTGACAGAACGTCAGTACAAGGTTTGCATGTGATAAACACTAACAGCATACATACGTCCGACCACACTATTGGAACACTCCTATTTGAAAACATTGACAATGTACATGATGTATGAGCACGCTTCCTTAGCATACGTAACATAATTAACACGTGTGCTGACTGCTCTTCAAATAGCACTGTTCATTTGGGCCACTATTCATTCTTGAACTGTCTAGATACAGAATGATGTCTGTCAATCACACCGCATATGAATGTGCAAACACATATACACTGGAACATCTTTAAAACGGACACCAAGTCAACCTATATGGTGTTTTGTTTATGGGTTTCTTCATCATTTCTTCTTCATCTCGCATGTTAATGTATGTTCATGATTGCAAAGCACGCCAATATATTTCAGAATGGTCGTATGCCTGATTTACAGTGGAACCTCTCGAAACCGGAAGCCCTGGGGACCTCCCAGTGTGTCCGGTTTAGAGAGGTTTTACTGTAATGCTAAATGGTAATGATCTGCAATTACATGTATAAGGTAAGATATTCTAGGCAGTGACACTTCGGTGACAACAGTATTGGAAAGTTGGAGCATTGTGCGGCAGCTAGTTTACTGCTGTGCACACGCGTTGGCAATCTGTCTGTTCGACTGGCGGGAAATGGTGACGGCGCGGTGCAGCGTGGCGTACGATGGCGGCCGCCGCTCATTCGCCGTCTCCGCCTTGCAGAGTCTCGCCGATAGTCGGTGCTGGTCCAGGGTAGAGTGGGAAATATGCTTGATGTCTCTCGATATCATATTGTCGGCACTAACTTCACCACACCGGCTTGGCAACTTGTCTATAAACTCACACACGGGGTCTGCAAACTCGACGATCAGATTCAGTACCATGACCCGGCCGTCGTGTGTGCCGACCACGACTGTCCTGTCGTCGGAGCACACCTCGACACACGTGGCGCGACCATGTACAAACACGGCCCCCAGTTCGTGTCCATCTGACGTACGAATCACCACTATCCGCCTGTGGTTCAGGGAAAGACCGACAATGTAGCGGCCATCCAATGCCAGCCGTATCGACTGTCGGTCTACGTTACAGTCTTTCAACTGATTGTAATTACAATAAGGCGTATTAGACTCGTACCTAAACACCCGCAGCAACTCATCCACGATCACACTAGACTGACTAGAAATCCGTAACGTGTCTATGGCCGATGTCGGCTCCAGGAAATCTACAATGTGTTTCAGCGTCGTCTGTCGTTCAACGTCGTACAGTACGGCACCTTTCTGTACGGCCCGTGGAGGGACAATGCCGATATCCGTTTCGAACGAGTACGCGTCAACGTCCTTGGCATAGACAACGACGAGGCTGTCGTCGTGCAGCTGCCGCACCGCCAGTAGTTTGTCGTTGTCGTTGACGTTATCGGCCAGGTCCCGCAGCTGCAGCAGCTGCTGGTCCCCGGCCAGCTGTGACGGGCTCAGTTTCTGTACGTACAGCCGCAGTTCGCTCCATCTCGTCTCCTCGTTATTGGTGCGCGGGTGCAGGGTATGGCGACACGTCTGGATCACAGCGACAAAGTAGTTCTCGTTGGCCCGTCGCGTGATCAGAGGTGGAGAGACAAATTCCGTGCTGTACGGGAAGTCGATCGTGTAGTTGCCACCGGTCTCCGGCTCCACGATAAACACGTTGTAGATGTTCTCGCTCCAGTCGTAGCGGCTGTAGAATGCGCACGTGACGAATGCGGCCGTGTCCGAGTTGGAACTGAACACGATATACCTGGATTGGATGATAATGTGGGATTAAACTAGCTAATTGTATGTCGCATGTGAACGTTTAGTCTGAGAGGACCCATAGCTTTAAATAGTTTTCTAAGGCTACAGCAAACATTTACACATAGGTTGACATGGGATAATATTGATTTTTTTCGATTAGCATGACGAACCTTCGACACATTAATTTGCCTTAATTGGTCTAGTAGTAAAACTGTAAAATCGCTAAGGAACAACTTTCAAAAGGCCGTATTCCTTGGCCTTGGACATGGGGATCACATAATACGTTATCTGTCTAATGTAATTACACGGTGCATGATCACGTGGTCACAACAACAACAACAACAATTACTGAAACTTCCAGACGCGCCTCCGGTTCAAAGTACGTATTCTGTTATATTGTCCTTATTATGTACCGGATTTTAAATATGGCGCATCAAAAGCGTCTTGTTAAGCTGCATTTGGTGGTCTCGGTACTTTGGCCCAAATATATGGAAATCGATTATTCGCAAAAAGGACATACGTATGTGCCGAAGTCCCGAGACCATCAAAATGCAGGTCATGAAGACGTGTTTGCTGCGCCATATTTCATCAACATCCGTTGATTAAGGAAAATATCAAATAATATTTACTTTGGAGTGGGCGCGCTTTCAACAGTTCCAAACATTGTTGTTGCTTTGGTAACCACGTGATCATGCACATCGAATTATGGATGATCGAAATGTGGCAAGGTTATTACATCTATTTGAGAACGTACTCGGTACATTTAACGCACTTGTTAGGGACGTACGTGGAATGAACGAACAAATGTAGGGAGATGAAGAAAACTATATGCCCTTGACATGTCATTATTGTGGCTGTGACTGGGAAAATGTGGCTTATGGATGTTGTGGCCAGCATAGACCAGATCAGACTGTGCATCCGCCAGTACATCAAAGAAACACCCGTCATGCTAATAATAAGCAATATAGACCGTCAACAGGCTGTGGGAGTGTGCTGTTTGATCCGAGGAACTACACTGGTCACAAATCCCATAAGCGCTATATTTCTCCAGTCACAGCCTCATACACCACCACCCGCGCTAATAGTATCAATATTTGTCATGTGTATTTTAATTCAAAATACTTGAACATTGTGCTTGTAATCAAACAGCTTAATTGGTTGAGACTGCGCTGTGCTACAGCTCAGGATCAACCAATCAAACTGCTTGATTGCGAGTTGAGATTGCCAATAGATGTTCACAAACGTTGACATCATTAGCCCATTTCATCAACATTGCAAAGTATACTTATCTAGCAAAGTATACTTTGAGGGAGACATTTTCAATTTTATGATAAATTTATTAATTTTTATTATGCTGAATTTATTACACTGATTATCACAGCCATTTTGGCTGTGATAATGTAATAAAATCAGTATAATAATTCTGCATACTTTTAATCATAAAATATATGCAGCCGTTAGTTCTATATGAAATAATGCATTTCGGGGAAAATAAATGATTAGTCCCTCAAAGTATACTTTGCTAGATAAGTAAACTTTGCAAGTTTGATGAAATCGGCTATTGGGCAAGAAAAACGCAGCGGTTATGTAATCTACCTGTTTGTGCTCGCATGGAAGACCTTGGAGGCGGATTCGAGTTCCCACATCACGTCGTCAGTGAGTGCCCGGAAGGTCGTATCAGATGACGTGTGAATCGTGTCCGATATCTGCGCCCTCGTCACGGCGTACTGGCCGTCCGGGGACAGATGCACCTCCACGATCCGATCGTCCGGATTCGTGCTGTGCTGCAGGGTGTCCACGACCCGGCCGCTCGCCAGACTCAATAGCTTAGCGTCCGGCGCCTCGAGGTCGTGCGATACGATATAGCCCGACGTGGAAGCAGCCGCTAGGGAGTGTACGGCGCCTGCGTGAATGTCGATACGGTGCAGCGTGTCACGATCGAGGTTGTCGAGATTCCACACCTGGAACATGTTGTTCTCCAGAAGCGTGACGACTTTGTTCACGGAGTCCGACGTGAAGAGTTTGATCATCGGCGAGACGGACGACTGGAGGACGCGTATCGGTGTCGAGGTCTCCGCGTCCCAGACCACGAGATACGTGTAGCGGGTGGCCACTATGAGTCTGTCGTCGGGCGTGAAACCCGCACCGCTGAACGTGGACGAACTGTCCAGAAAGACCCCCGGCGGCAGCTTGTTGAACCGCGTCACAATCTTGTCGTGCTCCGTGTCGATAAGGTATAATGTCTTAGAACAGCGAACAAGTAGTAAGCGTTTGCTATTTGAAGGTACACATTCCTTCGTTTCTAAGTCTGTTAGAACACTTGTACATGTGAATTTCCTATGTATAACATCGAACTGTATAGCCTCAACGATTTTACTTTTTGTCAATACATAACACTTTGGGGACTCGTTTATGAATATGATGTCATGTGCTACGTCTGTGGCCTCAGCCACGCACCTACGCTTCATAACAGGCAATTCATATAGCAAAATACTCCTTTCAGAATTAAAGACAACATACGTTTCTTCACAACTGATTGCAACAGCATGTGTGTGGAAGCCAAACTTATGGAGAATTTCACTTCGTTCGATGTCCACCACATATGGTCCCGCACCCTTTTGAACAGAAAACGCGATGTATTTGTTTGACACTTCAATGTCGGAGACAATGCCAGGCCCAAAACTAACCTCTCCGTGAAGTACACCACAATCGGACTTGTACGTCTTGATGGACTTGTTATCAACAAAGATGTTTATGAAATTGCCGTCGCGAGTGGGTTCCACCTCGCCGACCGGCAGCATGATGTCGGGCCGCTCGTCCCCGTGGGCCAACTCCCAGACCTGCAGCCGGTTGCTGTAGTAGGGCTTGGCCGTGAGCAGTATGCCGTCGGGACTCGTGTACACGTCGATGTCAATCGGACAGTGGATGTCACCGCCCACGTCACACTCGTAATGTAGCGGCCCGCCAGGCGCGCTGTATATCTGACAGTTCGGCACTAGAGGGCAGCATCTCTGGGAATCGAGGTCGATTTGACGAATCATCGCCTTGACGTTCGGGTACTTTTGTGCATACGGTAGCAACCGCCCTGCAAGCTCCAGTCCAATGGCGTCTGGATTAACGGCTAAAGCCGACATGGACATGCGTAAGGCGTCGGCCACCAGTCTCGTTTCGCGATCTTCATACCAGATGTAATCAATCAGAATTGTTTGGAGAGACATCTTTCTCAACTTTCTAATTAACCAGTCATAATTGCAAAGTACCTCTGATTTCAGCTCATCACATCGGTTGCTCTTCGCTAGGCTGTAAGGCAGTTGGCACATTTTCCTTATGTTGTAATAGACAGTAGCGGAGCCGAAAGTTAGCGGCTGTTTGGGCACGTGTCTGCAAGCTGTGTCATCTGGGTCGATACGTTTGTGTTTGGCCATCAACGCTGGTGGATGCACGAACGGTTTTCTTCTGATGCCGGACCACGTACCAAGGAAGTAGTCGGCGATATTCGAATGGAGGGATGCCAGTATCTCAGTGTCCCCGCAGTACCGGCGTTGTGCGACGGTGGCAAATACCCGGAACCTCCACACGGTGACGGCGATGCCGTCGACCTCCTTGTTGAGCAGAAATGGCTCCAGGTCTTGTCTAATTGTTGTCCAGCAACCTGACGGGATGCGGCGTACAGCAGGATAGGCAGTCAGCGACACATAGACGTCGTTCAACAGGTCATCGTCCAGAGACAGAATGTCATCATGTTCGGACTCACTTAGTCCGTTTTTGGAAGCTGTAAGATAACCTAATACTTTATAAACAATGTGCTTTCCATGTTTAATTTCCAGACTATCCAATATTTCACAAACTGTGTCTTCCATTGTATTTGGCAATTTGTTGTTTGAGTCACTGTCATATGATTTCCAATGTTTGACGTGTTCGTATACAAGTCTGGCATACATCGGTGATGGTAGTGCAGTAATTGCCGCCTGTATCTGCTGCCACTGGGTATGGGTAACGGACCGTTTACCTCCATCCAGTAACACCTGTACAATGCTCTCACATTCGGTCTCTGAACATGGCGGCATTTGTATCAGGCCAAAATCGATCCTATTTTGTAGTCTTTGAAGAATGTTCTTATCTTCAGAATTCACAGTCAGTACTATTTTCACATTTGCCGCAATTCTAGCTGGCAGCCACTCCAGTTTGTGCCCATTATCCGTGGTAGAAATATTTTCTAATGAATCTAGTAGTATAACGACCATGCCGCCATATTCTCCTCGCTGTACGAGATCGATGAAGTAGTTCTTCAGTTGTTTGTACTCGGCGGGGATGTCCTGGCGGTAGCGGCCTGTAATGTAGGCCAGCTGGTGACACAGGTAGGACAGCAGTTGCTGAATGTCTTCGGAATGCTCGGTCGTTCCAACAAATCGTGTAACTATGGTAGTCGGCATTGACAAATTGCCATTTTGTATGGCTTCATTTATATCACTTGCTGCCTTGGAAATGGTTGTCGATTTTCCACAACCGGGTTGTCCATATATGACTAATGGTTGGTCTGTATCTGATAACAAATAACCTTTAACAGCGTTTAAAACATTTTCCGGGCCGGTAAACAAGGGTGACATTTTCTTAACCAATGTCCAATGAAGAGCTGCTTCGTGACATAAACTATCTTCACACACCTCGTTCATTTCTCCAATTTTATTCTCAACCATTTGTGTTATCCTAGAGTAGAAATGACGGCCAATACTTCTGACATATTCACCAGATTTGGTTTCATCCAACGTACATCCGTTTAATTCCATAACTGACTTCAGAATATTTGATTCAGTTAACTTTGTTTCAACAAGTTTGGTTAGTGTAGCAATCTTGTCTTTTTTCTCCATGTCCCAAGTGCGAGTATCATCTATCAGATCTACGAAATGTTCAGCATTTTTAGCAGTGAGGTGATCTTCTATATTGGCTATGTCTCTTATATATACAAGGCAGCTATCGTCCATAGACGTTTTCCCGACATCCAGCAAGCCCGTCTGTAACAGCATGGCCAAGTCTGAAATGAAAACAATTCCAACAAGGGCATCAATAAGCTAATCCCATCGCTGGCAGCCTTGATAATAAAATAATTTTGTCAACATATTTGCCTCACAAACAAGGTGAACACGATTCTTCACACAATCACCTTGACAGTGGACGGTCTGACGTGTGTCGTATGCAAAACAAAGCAATCTATTATGAAAATCGGTGAAGCGGTTAATGAGTTTTTGAAAAATGAAAGGTGTTACTAACGTACGAACGTACGCACGTACACACATCGCACGCACGTATGTACGCACGTACGTACATGGACTAACGCTATATCACATCTTGACTATCGGCGAGGGGAGAATAAGCGACATACTTACTACTATATGCACATACACTTTACAACACTTAATTATATTTTGTCGCCTGCTATTTTTTTATTTGTCCACTTTGTTACGATGAAAACATGTTTTACCAGATCACGGAAATTGTCTTCCAAAGAGACGATTTGCAGGTGCTGCCAGAACAGGCTGTATCAGGATATAAATTATTATAACAGACACTATTGTTTGATTGATTAATTGATTGAACGGTTGATTGCACGGTTGATTGATTGATTGATTTGTTGATTGATTGATTGATTTATTGATTGATTGATTGATTTATTGATTGACCCATACCTTCCTGACCTCCGATGAAAAAATGCACGAGGTACGTATTGCATTGTCTTTCTGAACTCATATGCACATAGAAGTAGTCTGTAGCCGATTTCATCACAATTGAAAGTATACTTTGAGGGAGTAATCATTTAGTCTTCCCGAAATGGATTATTTCATACATAACTAACGACTGCATATATTTGATGATTAAAAGTATGCAGAATTATTATACTGAATGTATTACATTATCACAGCCAAAATGGCTGTGATAATGTAATAAATTCAGTATAACTAGATGGCCGCGTCCTGCATGTCGCGCCTTGTGGCGAGGCATGGACACTAAAAAAAGAGATATAGTATAACGAAAAACTTTAACCAAAAAACTTAACCAAAAACTTTAACCGGACACACGTACGTACGTACGTACGTACGTACAACAAAGTGCCGACTATATCGCGCTTTCCGCAAGCGGGCGCGACAAAAACTTAACCAAAAACTTTAACCGGACACACGTACTACGTACGTACGCCAAAGTGCAGACTATAAGTAATTTGACCTTGACATTGGGCACAGGAGCCGCACGGGAGGGGGTAGAATGAAAATATAGATGATGATAAACACCCATGTGAAGTTTCAAGGTAATGGGCAAAGCAGTTGCAGAGTTATAGTATAACGAAAAACTTTAACCAAAAAACTTAACCAAAAAAACTTAACCAAAAACTTCAAAGTAATTTGACCTTGACATTGGGCACAGGGGCCGCACGGGAGGGGGGTAGAATGAAAATATAGATTATGATAAACACCCATGTGAAGTTTCAAGGTAATGGGCAAAGCAGTTGCAGAGATATAGTACAACGAAAAACTTCAACCAAAAAAACTTAACCAAAAACTTCAAAGTAATTTGACCTTGACATTGGGCACAGGGGCCGCACGGGATGGGGGTAGAATGAAAATATAGATGATGATAAACACCCATGTGAAGTTTCAAGGTAATGGGCAAAGCAGTTGCAGAGAAATAGTATAACGAAAAACTTTAACCAAAAAAACTTAACCAAAAAAATTAACCAAAAACTTTAACCAAAAAACACAAAAAACTGAACCAAAAACTTTAACCGGACACACGTACGTACGTACGCCAAAGTGCCGACTATATCGCGCTTTCCGCAAGCGGGTGCGACAAAAACTTAACCAAAATCTTTCACCAAAAAACTTAACCAAAAACTTCAAGTAATTTGACCTTGACATTGGGCACAGTGGCCGCAGGGGAGGGGGTAGAATGAAAATATAGATGATGATAAACACCCATGTAAAGTTTCAAGGTAATGGGCAAAGCAGTTGCAGAGATATAGTATAACGAAAAACTTTAACCAAAAAACTTAACCAAAAAACTTAACCAAAAACTTTAACCAAATAACTTAACCAAAATCTTCAAAGTAATTTGACCTTGACATTGGGCACAGGGGCCGCACGGGAGGGGGGTAGAATGAAAATATATATGATGATAAACACCCATGTGAAGTTTCAAGGTAATGGGCAAAGCAGTTGCAGAGATATAGTATAACGAAAAACTTTAACCAAAAAACTTAACCAAAAAACTTAACCAAAGACTTTAACCAAAAAACTTAACCAAAAACTTGAACCAAAGAACTTAACCAAAAACTTTAACCAAAAAACTTAACCAAAAAACTAAACTTAACCAAAAAACTTAACCAAAAAACTTAACCAAAAACTTTAACCGGACAAACGTACGTACGTACGTACGCCAAAGTGCCGACTATATTGCGCTTTCCGCAAGCGGGCGCGACAAAAACTTAACCAAAAACTTTAACCAGAAAACTTAACCAAAAACTTCAAAGTAATTTGACCTTGACATTGGGCACAGGGGCCGCACGGGAGGGGGGTATAATGAAAATATAGATGATGATAAACACCCATGTGAAGTTTCAAGGTAATGGGCAAAGCAGTTGCAGAGATATAGTATAACGAAAAACTTTAACCAAAAAACTTAACCAAAGAACTTAACCAAAAACTTTAACCAAAAAACTTAGCCAAACAACTTAACCAAAAACTTTAACCGACACACGTACGTACGTACGTACGTACGCCAAAGTGCCGACTATATCACGCTTTCCGCAAGCGGGCGCGACAATAAAAATTAATAAATTTATCCTTAAATTGAAAATTTCTCCCTCAAAGTATACATTGCTAGATAAGTATACTTTGCAATGTTGGTGAAATAGGCTACTGATTTCCATCTAGATTTGGTAAATTTAATTTTACTTAATGGTGTTTAACAGCCTGCCAACAGCGAACGTGATTTTAGGCCGGGTTAACGGGATCGAATCCGATATGTTACCTGTTGTGATATGGGTAAATCCCAAAATCAGAACAGAATATTTACAGAAAAAAATATACATTCAGCACTGAAATGATCATAACCTGACCTGGTGCCAGGTCCTCACTACACCAGAGTTATTTAACCCCTTCCCCTTGAAGTAATAGGATTATGAATGCTCCTATTACTCTTATACGGGGTATAACCGGATTCAAGAACCAAAAAGCCAAAACTGTACATGAGGGTCAAACCAGGGATATCGGGACTCCGGTAAGGATGAATCCCACCGTTAAATGTACTCTTCTCATGCTCCCAACCAGCCGCCCAAAGATTGGTAAAATCGATGTTTAACCCTTTCAACACCACATGCCTGTATAGTGGTATTGGCAATAAAAAGTGTAGATCCAGCTGAGCCGGCTCGTGACGAGCCGTCTCAGCAGGATATGCACTTTTTGCAAGTAATTTTCATATTTTTAAGAAAAAAAACACATCCCCTTTTCATAAATGGACTAGTCTGAAAATAATTTTGTGACGGTTGAATTGGTTGCAAAATTATCAAAATCCATTCCAGTTACTTAGGGGTGAAAGGGTTAACTTTTACTGGGAAAACAACTGGCGTTACTAACGTATTCTATGTAATAATGAGGCGTGTCATGTGTTCATCATGATGTATTGCTGAACAAGATACCCAATGTAGTCACTATTGCGTTAGTTTTTTCTTTGCGTGGGTTCATGTGTCTACATTGGGCATCTTGTTCTGTATTGTATTATTGTACTTGGTATACTTAAAGGTACATGCCCACTCAGTAGGCACAAATGCCAGATTATAATATGGGGAGACAGATAGTTTTGTATATTCTGTAGATATGATATTTTCTGGCAAAATAAACATTCATTCACCATTAACCCACGTATTTATTGGCATTATTATACATTTTATATTAGACGAAAATGTGCACACTTATATCAGAGGCGATAATCGTGTTTACTTAACACGCTAACGGACATTACTATTTGTTCTCTGTATTTATTTGTTGATGTGCAATGATCATACTTTATAATCTGTCGAAAATGACAGGTGACGCACTTAATTAGTATATATGACTTGTATGTGGATGTATGCACGAATTTCGCAGTGTGCGATATTGCGCGACTTTAGGAGTGGCATATAGCCACATATAAATCAAATAACCTCTTTATTATATATGCATGTACGTACATGATTCGAAATTCATATGCTCTTCAAAAAATATACAAAATGTAAATAAAATATACAATTAATTTAGTGGCGATTTAGAAGGAACTATTTTGCTAGGTGAAGCGTAGACTAGTTCCGCCACTGACCAATATGAACTCACGAGACGTCAATATGGAAAGATATTGACATCTTGCGTTCCATTGTGTTTCAATGAGAAACGAAATTACGTAACGTTTTTACTAACTATACAGTATGTTGTATTACCGGAACTACAGTACTTCCAGAATGCATTCGAGCTCAGTTCGCGGGCGTTGTGGCACGTGACGGCAGCGTCTTGTAGCATAGACAGCACGGACTGCTTCTCGTTTGTCGAGTCTTTCCATTCTACAACATGGATACAATCTTCATAATTATATATGTGGCTGTCACTGGAGAAATGCGACTTATGGGTGTTGCGACCAGCGTAGATCCATATTTCTTGAATAGTATGCTTGCAATCAAGCAACTTGATTGACTGAGCCTGAACTGTGCTACAGTTCAGGCTCAGACAATCAAAGTGTTTGCTTGTGATTTGACATGACCAATAGATGTTGAGAAATGTTGATGAACTGGACAAGATTAACGCAGGCGGTTCAGTACCAAACGACACTAGCCTGGAATTTCATATCTACATGAGTTGCTTGACAATTCAAACCCTAGGACGGATTTGAATATGCAAATTGACAATAAACAATTATTGTTACATGACTGCCGTTGTTCGACACCGCTCACATCCGTGTTCAAACGTACAGCGCGTGTTATTTGACCATGGATGGCTGTGGACAATGAACATTCCGGGTCCAAGCCAATAACTACGTAATGCATGTGTCTCATGACGTTACTAAAACGCGCCATTACGTCACCAGGCCAGTTCACAATGGTCGCAATGAAATTGTGAAATTGACAAGGCTGCATCACGCGCCGTGTATGTATTTGTAAATCAGCTGTTTGAATGGAGCAGATTATCAAAGTACCGAAACTACTGTATATATGCTCAAATTGCACGATATTCCCGAAGGAAATGTAACAATAACGTTAAACTTGGGAACCGTTTGAACCCGCGGCCGACGACCTTGAGATTGAAACAATTTCCTCGTGCCATGGCAAACGGTTACCCACGGTTGGACATGTTCGATCATTTTAGTATTTCAATTTATGTTTGCAGGCGCGGATACAGAAATAATTGCAGGGGGGGGGGGTGGGTCTGTAATTAAAATTCGGCATAGCCGACCTCCGCGCGCGCGAAATTGTAAAGTCGGGGGGTCTGGGGGTCCTCCCCCATGATATTTGTAAACGCCAGTTCGCCGCAGATGCGATTTCCTGACAACTATTCGAGTATTGTAGATTTTCTTCACATTTTTTTTTAGCGGGAGCGAGGATGGTCCGGCATGGGGGGGGGGGGGGGTGGGGGACGGATGTGATGTCATATTGTCGCGCTAAATGTCTCTGTTTTAATATTACATGTAGGCTTAATTATGCTTAGGAGTCCCGCGTGTTTTCTATGCTACTGTATGCCCTACATATGTATCGTATATATTTATGGTATTCTCATAATGTATGTGTTGTTGCCTAATTGATAAAAGTCTCACAAATCGCCAACGTGTTACATAAATATGCTTACCCGAAATTTCTGCGTCTTGTAAAACCCAAACATGCGGTGTGGCATTCGTGTCTTCCTGGTACCATTTGTCCAACAGCGCCAAATCGCAGCCGTCTCTCGCCAGTGCAGCCCGGAGAAGCCGCATCTCGTCGGTCGGGATATCCCGTGGCAGGCTTGCGGCGCCGTACTTCTGGCCCACAAACGCCTGGAAACACCGCACGACAGAATATTTAACAATGGTTGTAGCTAGACTGGGTCCCAAGAATATGCCAATTTCATTGTCGGGACCCAGTGGCCCGTTTCACTACGACTAAAATGTTTGTAAGTGCAAATTTAGGATCGTCTGGAAATTTTAATTCATGGATTTATATTTATTGAGCACAGTGTAGATCCTGATCAGACTGTACGGATGTACAGTCTGATCTGGATCTACAATGGTTCCAAAATCGCATAAGACCCATTTTCCAAATTATAGTCACAAATAATTATGGCTGTGAGAGATGGGGCTCATAGAATGTGTGGCTACTTTAGCGTTCGTTCTGCTAGCGTACTTCAACTACTGGATGTGAACTTTGTTGTTGCCGTCCAGTAATTAGGGTTCTGAATGGTGAACGGTTTCTTTTATTTGGTAACTGTTTGTTCAGCTATAAAATGAAGAATCGTGCATAAAACTATCGTTCACCAAGGCTTACTAATTCTGCAGACATTGGTGGAATTCTACTATACGCAGACAGTCCAAATATACGAACCTACAGAAACAAAGCCATTGCCTGCCATATTATATCGCGTTTCCGCTTCTGCCAATATTTATTTCGAATATCAGCTGCCAAACATGTTTTCATTTATAAAATAAGTAGGGATGTTATCGAATGCCAAAAACGGTATTCGAATATTCGGTCGAGGTATTCGAATAGTATTCGAATATTCGGAAAACGCTATATTCGGTAGGCAGACGTAGTTACTCCGCTGGTAATCACACTACACTACACGGTGTGTGCTCTAAATAGCCATTGTTTGCTAGACGGGATCTGGTTCAGATAGCCGCGATTGATGCGTCACAGGTTACAGGTTACATTTCTGTACCTGCGTAGTTACCGGTAGTTAGAAAATGAAAAAAATAAACGGGAAAAAATCGATCTCGATATGAAGGATATATTAAATATAATCCAGTAACCTGGCCTTACACGACCTTAGCTGTTGATAGGCCGTTAAGCACCAATATTCAATCAATCACTGGTGTGTGTGTGTGGGGGGGGGGTGTACATCAGACCACTTTTAATGACTGGAGAAAACGAACAAACAAACGCTAATCATCCAAACAGTTTATCAATATTCAACAGAGCATATATGTATGTGAAGAAATGACAAAATTAATCTGACCAGCTTACAGCGTATCGGTGTAGATGTAACGCTCCAGTTTACGCTGTGTAATTTGATAGTAAAATTATAATTTCTCCCAAAATGGCAAGTTATAAGTGCTTTAGAATCGTCTCAATGAATTAGTCTAAATAAAGTGACTCCCTACGTACTTGTAATTTTTCGAAGACATATTAAAAACATCACGCCTAATTGATCAAATTACACACCGTATCTGGAGCGCTGTTAATTATAAATCCCGTGCCAGCTAGGTCACGTGTCGGATTGTTTGGAATTGTCGCCGTAAACGCCTGCGGTGTAAGTTGGCTGGCAGCCAGTGACACGTGAAATTTTACACAAAGTTGAAAGATAACTTTATTGAGTTTATTCTTAGAACACAAAACAAAACAGGGGCAATATACGGCGTTGCGTTAAGGGTGGTTTTCTCAGATCCAGTTTCATTACTGAATGTATCACGCACAGTTTATCCAACAATTGTAACTTAATAACTTAATCACTGTTGTCTAAGTCAGAAATGTGTGAAACCTTGTTCTTATTCAAGAAGATAATTTTGTCCACTATGTCACTGGATAGCCGGTTGTTAGTATTTATTCAGTAATAGTCCGGCGGTGGAGAAAATGCGCTCAGAGGGTACAGAAGTGGCGGGTACAGCGAGAACTTGTCTGGCGATCACGGCGACCCTGGGGAACTTGGTCTCGTTGTGCTTCCACCACGACAAGGGGTCAACTTCCGGGTCCGGAGATTCACGTAGGTAGGAACGAAGTTCGTCATTGTCCTCATTCACTGGCGAGTCAAATGTGAGAAAGTTCGGTTTTCCGGCGTTTTGAGGGCGTGGGTTCACACTCGTCGCTGTCACGGTGGGTAGACGGAGGGTATCTCGTCCATGCGGGATTCGAGTGTTTCCTCGGCGGTCTGGCGCTGCAGGCGGTTCAGGAAAGGCAGCCGCTTGTATCGTGGATCCAACAGGAAGCGATCACCGGTACAGAGGGTGGCGGTGTCCACGGACGTCGGCTTTGAAACGGCGATCTAAACTCTACACGCATAGTGTCCTTCACTTTCAGAACGAGGCTGCTGTCGTCGTCGATGGGTCTTAGACTGTTGCGTAGGAGGCCGCACACAACGGGGTAGATCTGCGAGCTGGAGACGATTTCTCGGCGCACATGTAGGTAGTCACTTCCGTCAGATCGCCGAACACGGTGGACAGGTCCCCGATGATCTCCCACTCGGTGTCTTTGGGAAGTAGATACGTGCGCTCTTCTTCGTCACCCGTGAGTCCAACATGATGTCTGTGATGACGCGGCGTTGTTCGTGAAGACGACCCAGCATCATCTGTGTGGAGTTCCAGCGTGTCGTGACATCATTGGATCAGATCGTGTTGTGGTTCCTGGAGGAGTTGTTGTCGTTTCTTCATCTCGGCTGTTAGTGTGGTTGAATGTTTGAAATGTCCAACTAGTTTCCTACACTTCGCGACGACTTTAGATACGGTGGGTAGTTCCATTGCCGGTTTAATACATAACTGTAACGTGTGAGCAAAACATTCCCAAATCACTCCAGTCCTCACACTTGTCACCGGCACACTCCATATTTCGCGCATTGTCGTGGACACATGTCTCGATTTTCCCGGTGAGGCCGAACTCGGAGACGCAGTCTTTAAGCTTGGTGGCGAGATTCTCCCCGGTGTGTCGTTCCGGCTCATGGCCCTGGTGATCAATACGTTGGCTTTCATATCCCAGTCGTCTGTTATATGATGCTCAGTCACCGTGATATAACTCTCGGTCGAATTCGAAGTCCATGTGTCGGTGGTTATCGCGGCCGATGACACAGATGATAGTTCGTTATGAGCGCCTCTCTGTCGTCGTCGTACCTCTTCACAATACGCGATCGTACTGTAGCCCGGCACGGCACTGTATATTCGGGGGCTACATTGGACATGAGCTTCCCGGAACCCGGCGCCTTCCACGAAACTGAGGGGTAGATAGTCCGATACAACCATGTCGGCCACTGACTGTGTGATCTTTTCACTTTCTGGTCGCGATAACTTTTTCTCGGTCTTGACAAACGATGTCATGGACACTTGTTTCTGACTGTCATTACTGACGTGTGTTGAAGGGTGTTTGGCGTTTACGTGATTCCGCAGATTTGACGTTGTCCCCGCGTAAGTAAGTTCCGCACTACACAGTTGGCACTTTGCCGACTTCTTATCCAGTGATAACTTGAAATGTCTCCAAACGGCAGACGCTGCAGGTGGCATAATTCCAATATTAAGTGTGTATCCGATTATCAGAATAACTACGTGTTACTTTAAATAAGTTAAAAATGAAAAACAGCAAACGACAATACATGTACAGTGGGGTCAGCATGTAAGTGCACACACGAACGAACACGACAGGTTTGAACGAACCTGTCGTGTTCGTTCGTGTGTGCACTTACACGCTGACCCCACTGTACTCGGTTTCACCTTTTAACGATAAATAGCTCATTGATTGGAAAGCAAAACAAAACAAAAACGGACAAACGGCGATTCGATATCAGGTGCGAGCAGAGCTTACCACGAAGTTCGGGCTCATGGACACACGCTGACAATGCCTCAACTCGGCGATGGCGGTGGCACGGTCGGCAGAACCGATGTCGGCCACCTGGAAGTCGACCCCGTGGGTCTCCCTGCACCACTGGCGCACCAGCGGGTAAACCTGCTCCGTCAGGTACGTCCGCTCCGCCGCGAAATCTGCAGAAGTTGCGAAATATTATGTTATGGCACGTGGGTGTATGATACACCCAGTTGCCATAAATATAGAATAACAGTTCTAATTACCAATGACTTACATGCAAAACATATGCTACATTGAACTTATATTTGAACTAATCAACACTATCCAAATACATTTCGTTTAGAAATTAATTCTACTAAAACTGCTATCGTTTTAGAGATGCAGCTCTATGGGAACGGGGTGTTTTGCAAAGCTACATTGCCGCGAACTTGCAGCAAGCACAGTAGCTGTGTAAAGGTTACTCGGCAAAAACGATATAATACGATATAATACGAAATAATACGATATAATACGATATAATACGAAATGGTTCGGAAAGTTGCGTTGCCTTTAAGTCTGGTACACACAGTAGGGACGAAACAGGGGTGTTTTGCAAAGCTACGTTGTCGCGAAGTCTGGAACACACAGCTAGTAGATGTGGAAACTTAACTCTGCAAAACACTCTCTTATTGTGCCATCGACAATACGGGAGAGTGTGTAACTGTTGCAGATCTATTTTGCCGCGAATTATGCACACACGGTAGTTGCGGAAACATTTCTCCGATTTGTTGGAAAATTAACGCGTTACTAAAACAAGTAACTAGTTACTAGCTTAGTTGTGAACGGTAACTCTTGCAATTTATTACCGTTCACAACTATTACTAGTTCAGCTTCTACGCGTTACATATTGATATTTATTTTATTATATATAGCATACATGTCTAACGCGGTAGTGGTCACAAGTAACGCGTTAGTAACTTATTTATGACATGAATCGCCACTCAAAGTAGCGATAACAGTACATACTGTTCTTTCTACGGTTTTACCTGGTCCGGACGAGCAAACGAAGATCCGTACGACCTTGGGTTGTAGACAGGGCACGTCGTCCATACATATACCGCCCTTCAGCAGGCGGTCGGCGAGGTCGAACATGGCGGGCGGCAGGTGGCCGTAACGCAGCGGGGATTCCACGTCCTGTCGCCGGCTCACCACGTCATCAATGACGTCATCCAGCTGCCGGAGCCGAATATGGCTGTTCGACGCTGAAAGTAAACAATGGTACAATATTCCACAGGTTGAAGGTAACGGGCCAATGTCTATAAGTGCATTACATATACATAAACAGTATCAGTAACTAAGTGAAAAGAAAATAATGTTCTTTTACTCCCGGTTATAAGAACATAATCTCCAAAAGCATTGTTTAGCAGGGAGTAAACACAATAATTCTTTAATTTATCTTTGATTTTGTCTATACAGTTGAATCTGTGCTAAAGACCACCTATAGAATAGCAATCACCTGGCTGTAAAGGCCACACTTTTGTTGTCCCAATGGCACAATTACTATATAAATGACCCTGCGAATAAAGACCACCTGTGAACAAAGGCAAGATGTTTTACTTCCCATGGCTGGTCTTTATTCACAGGTTTAACTCTGTATATATATATATATACACACGTATGTAATTAATTCATGTGTGGGTCCGTTACTTGAACCTGTGCAATATTAGGAATCCTTGCTCAGTCAATCAAGCAGCTTGATTTGCAGTACAATAATCAGGCCCGTACGCAGGGAGGGTGCGACGGGTGCGTACGCACCCCCTAAATTCGCCGAGGTCCGCTATTTTTCAAACAGTAATCTCAACAAATCTTGAAATGCATTAATATACAGGTAATTTGCATGAAAATGTCACAATTTACCACCGTTGAAATCCGAATTTAAATGACATAAAATGCAGGAGAGTGCATTTCAGGCCATCTAGGTTTAAAAAATTTCATGGGGGTGCGTCAGGGGCGAGCCCCATGTTGCTCTAGTGGCGCGAGTACGCTAGATACCCCCTAGCGTACTCGCGCCACTACATGGGGCTCGCCCCTGACGCACCCCCCTGACGCACCCCCAATAGAAAATCCTGCGTACGGGCCTGATATTCAAGCAGTTTGAAATAAATAAATTAACAACTATTGGCAATATGAACGCAAGCGATAGTGTACCTGTGCTATTTTTATTGGAAACGGAAATGTAACTTCGGAATCAAAATTCGTGCCAATTAAGGACCAGTGGAACCTCTCTAACCCGGACACTCTGGGAAGTCCCCAGGGTGTCCCGTTTAGACAGGTTCCACTGTAAATCAGGCACATGACCATTCTGGTACAAAGTCAGAACTGAATATTTGCCATAAATCAAAGTACTGAAATATGTTGTCTCCACAAAAACTGATCGGTGTATGGGGTAAGTTAACTTTGTAAATCACACTGGTGTCACTTGCAGGGTCAGTATTGAAATATATAGACAATAATTCACCCCCCCCCCCCCCCCCCCTTACTGCTAGCTCCGTCGTACTAGAAACAAAATTGCTACCCCGCTCCATACCTCTCGCGAGCGTACCAATTTAACCCCATCTCTTTAAAGAAACGCACGGAAGAGTGATTTTTTGCAATCGGTTATCTGGCGTGTTTGTTATGTTAGTGATATAAAACTGCCAAAGCTGTATCAATACATTATTAATAAAGAACATACACATGCAGACATTGGTTATTTTACCGTCTCAAGGTGTTTATCTGACATTTACATGTATATCTTGTAAATTTGAAAGCTTCATTTCGTTATGTTGAATGTTGAACAACAACAAGAGAAACGATGGATTCTATGGGAAAATTATTTCCCTGTTCTATTATTTTTGGCAATTTACTAGTTCTACATCAAAGATTATTTGTTTAAAAGTATAACATTTACAGTTAACTAAATTTTGACATTATTGAATGGGTCAAATTGTAGCCGTAGATAACATATCGGAGGCGAATTTGTGTAGCTAGCTCCGTACGTACAGTCCCGAGAGACCTAAAGATAATAGCTGCTGTATTCATACGTACGAAATGAACTCCTACCGTTAATTTACGCCGTCGCGTTCGCCCCACTTTACAAAATAATGGGAAGCACTTACCTCCGAAAACAGTGTAATATTGACCGAACCCCTTAAGTACTTTCCTACAAGTAGTCGAAACAATATACTACAGTATGTGGGCCGCCGGTTTACAGAATGGAATTTTATGCATTTGGAATAATTATGCTCACTTTTTAAAAGAAATAAAATTGGTATATTGTTTTTGTCAATGGGTGACCGTTCGTGTCCTTTCGTCAGTCCGTATGTCCAGACGTCACGTTTTTTGTAAGAAGTGAAACTATTTAACCCCAATAGTTGGAGACTGGATATTTGGTCGGTGGTTAGATTATGGTGAGCAGATGTACAAAGTGAATTTCAATTTTATATTCGACCCCCACCCGGGTTATAAATTATCTCCCCTCTAGTTGTATATCCCGATCCTCTTGCACGTTCACACACTTGGAGTGAGCTGCTTCAGGGAATAAACGGCGAATAGAGTCACAGGTGGTCAGTATGTTGGTGTCATATGGGTATTTTGGTGGATTTTGGATAGATGTGGGTGGATTTCGTTGATTTTCGGTAATTTACATAGTTTGATAATACCCACAAAGCAATGTAAATTGTATGTTGGCAACAATGCACCCAAACCAGCAGATATACCCAAATAACACATAAAACACCGAAATATGAGTCGTTCTTCAAGAACCTGTGAATAGAGTAGGTCCTGATTAATAATATACTGGGCTGCTGCGCAGTCTGGCCTAGGGCTACGCTGATCGACAACGTCGAAAAGACTATTTTCTCAGCCAAGAGGCCATGTTTAACTTTAGAGTGCGGGGAACAACATTGTCGTCTGCTGTTGTGTCATATTTTGTCTTCATTCTCCATAAAAACATGATTTGACAGCACTTTAGAATCATTTCCAAACTAAAGTGTTGTCAAAACATGTTTTTGAATGAGACAAATTTAAAATAAAATAACAGACGACAAAATGTAATTCAGCGTTGTAAGGGTTCACAATATACTGAAGGAACATGATCGTCGGGATACCACATTCCTTTGTATACACGTATGCATATGCGTCTTGTTGTGAACAAAACATCCTGTTGAGCGTTTGACCAGTGTAACTCATGATCAGCTGGCACACGCCGGTTTCATATTGCTGGGCTCAATTATTCATTTTCTTCATACAGGAATGCTTCTCAAATGTGTTAACACAAAAATAGTCGGGACAACATGTGACACGAAAGAGATCACGTCGTTGTTTCTTTCTCATGGAATTATCCAATATTTTATTTATAAATTAAATTTAAAAATCAATGTTAACACAATCAGTGTATCTACGGGTATTCATAATTACATGTGTTGATAGTGGAGTATATAACACAACGACACATGAGAAAATGTACTTGGTATATATACAACGGCCGCCGGCTGACAAGAAGAAATTTACGACATTTGCGACCAGCCTAGTCGCATATTTACGGAGCGCAGGGGACGAAAAAATTTTTTTTTATTAATTCGTTCCCACAAAATAACAATTCGTTCCCTCAATTTAACAATTCGTTCCCACGAAATAACAATTCGTTCCCACGGGAACGAATTGTTAATTCGTGGGAACGAATTGTTATATCGTGGGAACGAATTGTCAATTCGAGGGAACGAATTGTTAAATTGAGGGAACGAATTGTCATTTCGTGGGAACGAATTGTTAATTCAATGGAACGAATTGTTAATTCGAGGGAACGAATTGTTAAATTGAGGGAACAAATTGCTATTTCATGGGAACGAATTAATAAACAAAATCCATGTCCGTACATATCAGCCGCCACGTCCGCGCAGTCGGACCGCGGTGTTCGCCATTAACCCTTTCAACACCAAGTAACTTAACAGGATGTTCCATGCCAATGTTTCACGCTATTTCATTAATTTTGTTCATTCAAATTATCCCATTCTTCTAAAAGGGTAATCTGTACGTTTAAAATTATTAACAAACAGTGGAGATCCTGATGAGACGGCTCGTTACGAGCCGGCTCATCTGGATCTGCACTGTTTGCAAACATTGTCTCTATAGAGGTCTGTGGTGTTGAAAGGGTTAAAGATGGGGTCCCGCACATCACCATGTATTGTAGGGGTTATATTACGTTGATTCAGCATTAATATATACAAAGATGTCATTAATATATACAAAGAGCGGTTAATTTTTATTACCGGGTAAATTGTACTATTTTGTCGTATTTGTATTACGGAAATCAATAATCTTGAGGTCAGAAGAGACAATAACCTCGTCCACAATTCAGACATGCCATGTGATTTCATTAAATACGTTTACAAAATTTATTTTTCCGTAAATGGCGTCAAAACATTTTCACGCGTGTATTTTGTCAACTCTTTACTTGATTTATGTACGCAGATGTCAGAAGGTACAAAATCACATGGCGTGTCTCATCTATTAGGCGTGCTGTACTACCGCTATGTATTGTATAGCGTAAGCTGAAACTTAATGCATTTAGAATTACGGGTAATTATCAATACGCAGTTTCTGTATTCATCTCATATAAATCGAATTGGCGAATACACATAAATCCGACATGAATAATTCGCTTCTGAAATGCAAATATGAACAACGGATCGCGATCTATCACGTTTCAAGTAGCTTTCATTCAATGTTCAAGCGATTTATCACGGTCGTATTTCATATTTATACTGCACACGTGTTGAATTGCGACCATTTCTAAAAATCAGACACACAATATCTACAATTGTACGGAACCCCACAGGGGACGTAGAATTCTTTTTTATGCCACCGGGTTTCGAAGAAACGGGTGGCATATAGTGTTTGGACCGTCCGTCTGTCCGTCCATCTGTCCGTCCGTCCGTCTGTCCGTCTGTCTGTCTGTCTGCTGCAGGTGGCATCCGCGTTCGACAGACGCATTTCTTGTTTATTATTAATTCGTTCCCACGAAATAAAAATTCGTTCCTTCAAATTAACAATTCGTTCCCACGAATTAACAATTCATTCCCTCAATTTAACAATTCGTTCCCACGAAATAACAATTCGTTCCCTCAATTTCACAATTCGTTCCCAGGAATTAACAATTAGTTCCCTCAATTTAACAATTCGATCCCACGAAATAACAATTCGTTCGCACAGGAACGAATTGTTAATTCGTGGCAACGAATTGTTATATCGTGGGAACGAATTATTAAATTGAGGAAACGAATTGTCATTTCGTGGGAACGAATTGTTATATCGTGGGAAGGAATTGTTAATTCGAGGGAAGGAATTGTTAAATTGAGGGAACGAATTGTTATTTCGTGGGAACGAATCAATACAAAAAAATCTATGTCCCCTGCGGGGCTCCGTACAATTGAGACACGCTTTGCAATGCTATGACGCAGAGAATTAAAGTCAGAAGGCACATCATATGCATCATATTTGACAATTCGTCACAACTGCCTGCGTTAATCTTGCCCATATTATCAACGTTTCTGAAAGAAAAGTGAAAGTGAATGGGTTTAACGTCCCAGCTAAGCTCATATAGAGACGGGACCACAGTTTAAAGTCTCATCCGATAGACCAGTGGGATGAAAAATACTATGAAAGTATTTTTGATTATTTTCACCATGAGTAATAGCACAACTCAGGTTCAGCCAATCAAGCTGCTTGATTTCAAAGCACAGTATTCAAGTACATTGTATTTCGAAAGAAATTGAAACATATTGCTGAAAGGCATTCAGACAGTATATATTGTTGGGATTTCACAGTGTGCACACCCACCCACGATAAATTCTCAAAATTTCGTTTATTCCTTACACTTCCCCAAAGCAATTCTGTTTCAGAGTGATTAAACTGGTTTTAAATTACATGTATATTTTTTTCAGATTCCAAAAAAAAAAATACCCCAAAGCTTTTATGACGTTTCCCATTAGATTATGTGACTTTCCGGCAAACAAACATTGACGGTAGTCATAATTATAGTCGTATTAATTTGAAACACTAATTAAAATTGATTGGTAATGGAGTTTACGTCAGTTTAACAGCAGCGTCATACACGGACGGGAACGTGCCTGGATTGAAATACCACAAGGAATGAATATGTGGCTGTGACTGGAGAAATGAGTTTTGCGAATCAATGAAACACCCGTCATGCCTGTAACAAGAGACTATAGATCATTATCGACTACAGGAGTGTGCTATTTGACAAAGAGCCACACTGGTCAACAAATGCCATAAATCACATTTTTCCAGCCACATCCACATATAGTGCAGTGAAACCTCTCTAAACCGGACACCATGTGGTCCACAGGGTGTCCGGCTTAGAGTAGTTTCACTGTGGAGATCCCCAGGGTGTCCGGCTTAGAGTAGTTTCACTGTGGAGATCCCCAGGGTGTCCGGCTTAGAGTAGTTTCACTGTGGAGATCCCCAGGGTGTCCGGCTTAGAGTGCTTTCACTGTGGAGGTCCCCAGGGTGTCCGGCTTAGAGTAGTTTCACTGTGGAGATCCCCAGGGTGTCTGTGGAGGTCCCCAGGGTGTCCGGCTTAGAGTGCTTTCACTGTGGAGATCCCCAGGGTGTCCGGCTTAGAGTAGTTTCACTGTGGAGATCCCCAGGGTGTCCGGCTTAGAGTGCTTTCACTGTGGAGGTCCCCAGGGTGTCCGGCTTAGAGTGGTTTCACTGTGGAGATCCCCAGGGTGTCCGGCTTAGAGTAGTTTCACTGTGGAGATCTCCAGGGTGTCCGGCTTAGAGTAGTTTCACTGTGGAGATCCCCAGGGTGTCCGGCTTAGAGTAGTTTCACTGTGGAGATCCCCAGGGTGTCCGGCTTAGAGTGGTTTCACTGTGGAGATCCCCAGGGTGTCCGGCTTAGAGTAGTTTCACTGTGGAGATCCCCAGGGTGTCCGGCTATCCCCAGGGTGTCCGGCTTAGAGTGGTTTCACTGTGGAGATCCCCAGGGTGTCCGGCTTAGAGTAGTTTCACTGTGGAGATCCCCAGGGTGTCCGGCTTAGAGTGCTTTCACTGTGGAGATCCCCAGGGTGTCCGGCTTAGAGTGGTTTCACTGTAAATCAGGCATTTAATCATTCTGCGCCATAGTTGTGTGCTATGTGATCACGAACAGGCATTATCCCCCGAGATAAATGACCAAGAAACTCATCAAAATAGGATCACATGTGTTTTCTTGGTGTCCGATTTAGAGAGATTCCACTGTATACACCAAAACTGGTCGGTTCAATAATTCACGAGCGAAGACGAGTGCCGATGTTATCTGGCAACACAGACGTCCCAGCCATTGTATTTCCATTTTACCTACTTCCTCACTGATAACATACCGTCACATTACACGGGGGATCAATGGCTGACCGCGTGAACAGACAACCCAAAACCTCTGGTCGTGACATCTTTTTGGTGCAAGTATGACTATTATATTGGATATAGACTGTTTCTATTTCAGGAATACACGCTGAATATGTATTTATCCCGTAAACACAGTGCGTATGTGCCGTGAAACACGGTGCCGTGAAACATTTTTGATATCCAGTCAATACTATTTTTGCATTTTACAGCCATTTGTAGGTGTTGACGGGATAAATAGAATAGTAGGTTAGTGTCATGAATGGGAAAAAATATCTGGCGCGGCACGGAAACGGGATGTGCTCGGCAGAGCCTCGCCCATCCCGTTTCCTGAGCCTTGCCAGATATTTTTTCCCATTCACGGCACTAACCTACTATTCTCTATCTATTTTCCTTATTTCTGAACCAAAGTATATGTTGTGACCACTCATTTGAACCGTCTCGGCGAGACGGTTCAAATGAGTGGTCACAACATATACTTCTGATGAGAAATAAAGAAATTCTTGAGCCTTGCCGGATATTTTTTCCCATTCACGGCACTAACCTACTATTCTCTATAATCCCGATGCTCAACAAGTCAACTAGTTTAGAATAACGCCCACCGGTTTGACACCAGATCATGTCACATGTGGTAAAAGTTTCTAAGATTTATCGGACAGATATTTTTCTTCCGGAAATGCGGTGGTGGGAATGTGGAAAGTATAGCTCTAAAATGCATTAGAATGTAATTACACGAAGAAATAAAAAAAAATCCGACCCCCATCCGGCTAACGTGAGTCGACACTCGTGCTCTCCCCGCCTCCAGCATTCGGCTGTTAGCGCCTGCCTACGGCAGTCGAACCCCTCCCCCCCCTCCTATATTTTATTTTATTTAAATCCAGTGTAGACATGTTGCAGCTTATGTAAGTAGGTTCTGCAACATCAATATGCAATGCAAGTTAAAGTATGCAGTGAAACTGTATCGTTTTCTAATTGACACTATAGACGGGTTACTTGTCGTGTGTCTGTACGACATCCCCGTATCACGAGTCGTACGTGTGTGAAAATTTTATTTGCACGCGATGAATTGGCACTTATGGCACCAACTGTCCATTTCATTCACAATGTTGTCACTAAAACATCGTGGGCGCGAAATAAAGTTGTTTATATACGTCGACCTGGCGCTTGACTGGCTCATACACACATATAGAGAATACCAGTCTCGTGTCTTTTGATCAAGTTTACCAGGCAAGTCTAGGAAACGCGTAGGAATTCCGACGCTCACCGATGAATTCCTGCCGTTTCCGATCCGAGCCTGGAAAACTTGATATCAACATACACTATGCTTGTATTTTATTTATCAGGTAACGTTAGAGGTGTACCGCTTTGAGCTGGCGCGTTATTCTTGTAAATATTATTGTAAACACGTGCTATTTTTAAATAGTTTACGTCATATGTTGTATACATGGTATTTGTATACCAGCGCAAACGCATTAACATTCGATAGAATTGCAAATAATAGTAACATCGTTTAATGCTCTAGTGGGTATATCTGCTGTTTGGTGATCGGACGGTCGTGAGTTCGAATCCTGCCAAAGGAATATATTTTTCTCTCGTTTTTACTATTTTGGCGCCAGAGGTAACGCACACATCCCGAAACAGTCGTGCATTTACTTTTACACAACCTTATCAAACACTTCACTTTGAACCTAATCATTGTCAAATGCATTCTGCACATTTGTGTGTTATTGTGAAAGTCCACCTCGACTCACTACAAATGCAAATATGTTACGGAGAACACCATGTCGAAAAATAAACCTCTCACTTCAGATAATAAACAAATAAATAAATAAACGTGGATGCATGTGGTTCATAATTACCATGTCAATTGTTGTTACATGTAAAGATGCATTAAAAAGATGCATTAAAAATAAAAATAAAACACAAAAACAATATTAAAAAAAAATAATATACATGTATATATATAATGGCCAAAGTGATGATCGAACGCACGCAGTGCAAGCTTAAAATCAAGTGCCACCGTTGGCCGCCAGTTTACCCACTGCTCCAGTATGAGAAACTGTTTTGTCAATCGCAATATGTCGATCATGACTATAGCGACGCGCCATAATAAACAGGGAAATACCTACAGGAATTCCATGGTTATTTATACACCAATGTTTATATAAACAAAGCATGTAAACAACGCCATGTGAGGCTGGTATACTTATATATGCTAGCCATTTATCGAATATAAAATAGTTGAAAATAACGCGGACTTGTTTACGTTTGAGTCATTGTAAACACCGACTCCATTCGGTATCGTCACCAAACGCCGTGCAACCAATGAACTGTATATTTGTATCACGTCAATGCCTCATACGATATTATGCTATCAGCTATGTATTGAGCCATTAAAAAGCTCGTTACCTGATAAACACGTATACGTATAATGGAACCCCTCTAAACCGGACACTCGGGCAATTATCGATGTTTACCGTAGATGTGTTCTGTTGTTATATATCTCTGGTTACAATGATGATTGTAAAAACACTAGAATGTGTCATAAAGTGCTCACATGTCTGATTTACAGTGGAACATCTCCAAACCAGACACTCGGGAACATATAAATGTTTACCGTATAGGTGTTCCTCTATTATATATCTCTGATTACAATGATTTTTCGTGATTGCAAAACACTAGAATGTGTCATGAAGTGCTCATATCTCTGATTTACAGTGGAACATGTCCAAACCGGACACTCGGAAACATATACATGTTTACCGTAGATGTGTTCATCTGTTATATATCCTCCGATTACAATGACTTTTCGTGATTGCAAAAAGTGTGTCATGAAGTGCTCACGTGTTTGATTTACAATGGAACATCTCCAAACCGGACACTCGGGAACATATATATGTTTACCGTAGATGTGTTTCTCTGTTATATATCTCTGATTACAATGACTTTTCCTGATTGCACAACACTAGAAGTTCTTATTTACAGTGGAACATCTCCAAACCGGACACCCTGGGGACCTCCCTTTACAGTGGAACATCCCAGGGTGTCCGGTTTGGAGAGGTTCCACTGTACTCAATGCCTTTTATATCAGTGTCGAGATAATCTCTTATTACATTCGTTCAGTCATACATTCATTAGGCTTATATTTAAGGGTGGGAATAAATTACAGATTCCATCGCGTCAAATATACTAACAAACAAAACGTATTTCTGGCAATTGTCTTGTCGTCACGCGACAACATTATCTGCTGCGCAGTGCACACGAAACAATAAGGCGTGGCGAGATATAACGCATACAAACGTGCAGAAGTGTTGATTACTTTACTTCATTACTATATGTGGCTGTGACTGAGGAAATTGGGCTTATGGGATTTGTCACCAGTATAGCTCCTGATCAAATAGCACACTCATGTAGCCTGATGACGATCTGTGTCGCTTGTTGGAAGTGCGACAGGTGTTTCATTGATGAAATGGCGAACAGTGCAGACCCGGATGCACAGGCTGATCTGGATATACACTGGTCGCAAAAGCCATAAGCCCCATTTCTCCAGTCACGACCACATATTTCGGCCGGGATCCGGCAAAACCGGTAGTATCTCAGGTTTGACCAGGGTATACCATTCCCTAGTAGCACTCCACAGTATTCACATTATGCGTACCGAAAATATAGTTCGCCGAGTGTGCAGTGGGTGGGGCATTTTCGATCACATGATAAAAAGAAGCTAACCTTTGCCAATAACAAGCAAATATAAATAACTATAACTGTTAATAAAATGCGATCGTAACAGTTTACAATCCAGAGCTCCAGATAAGCTGCGTATTTGCTTAAATACCCAATTAAAATTGCACAATACCCAACTGAAATCAGAAGTAGCGAGTATCAAAAAGCAATAACAAATTTATGGTACCTTTAACATGCTGCAGAAAACAATAAACAGACCACAAATATAGCATATTTTTCTTATTTTCCATGAAAACACATCTTGGTATTTCATTAGAATTGTCTCCAAGGAGACAATTCTAATGAAATGCCAAGACATGTTGTCATTTAGAAGCAAACTATTCAATAATTACTGTCTGTTGATGTGTACACAGTAGTGTGATTTTATTTTACCCAATTACATTTTTGAAATACCCAATTGCTTCAGAAATTCTGGAGTGACAATACTTAATTACTAATTCCTTATCTGAAGCACTGCAATCAATGTATTGTCAATATACAGTCTTCAAATATTTAAAGAAAATGTCGACAATAGGTTTACAGTTTTTACTAATGCACTCAACCCTCACCCTATCATCGCTGATGACTTCGGAGTAGCGAAGCGGGTGACCTGTAACCTATTTCACCAACATTGCAAAGTATAATTTTCTAGCAAAGTATACTTTGAGGGAGCAATCATTTATTTTTCCTGAAATGCATTATTTCATATAAAACGAACCACTGCATATGTTTGACAATTGATTAAAAGTATGCATACTTATTATACTGAATTTATTACATTATCACAGCCACAGTATGTATAGTCAGTAGCCTATTGCACCAACATTGCAAAGTATACTTATCTAGCAACGAATACTTTGAGGGAGAAATTTTAAATTTAAGGATAAATTTATTAATTGTTATTATACTGAATTTATTACATTATCACAGCCAAAATTCAGTATAATAAAAATTAATAAATTTATCCTTAAATTGAAAATTTCTCCCTCAAAGTATACTTTGCAATGTTGGTGAAATAGGCTACCGACTACACAGACTGGTCTGGTTTTCCACTAGACGCATATTCCACAACACTAATCCCGTTTTGTGAGATCAGAGGCCAGCTATAGATATATAATATAGTAGATTGGTTAATTCGATAATTATCCCAAACAACTATGCTGACAACCCGGGCAGTTGACGACGACCGAAGTCCATTCAACGACTGGTGGGTAATATATGACATGCGTGCCGGCTATTTTGGCCCGTTTCAAGATACTACATACTCGTATCTTAATAACTTCCAAACAAAGTTTATGGATACATTGGTGCACTACCGCCTGCGCTTCTTTGCTACTTTTTTTATTTCTCAGAGCTCCAGATAAGCTGCGTATTTGCTTAAATACCCAATTAACATTTCCAAAAACCCAATTGAAATCAAAAGAGCGAGTATCAGAAAGCAATACACAATTTGTGGTACCTTTATCATGCTGCAGAAAACAATAAACAGACCACACATATAGAATATTTTTCTTATTTTCAATGAAAATACGTCTTGGTATTTCATTAGAATTGTCTCCAAGGAGACAATTCTAATGAAATGCCAAGACATGTTTTCATTTCGAAGCAATAATTGCTGTCTGTTAATGTGTAAACAGTAGTGTGATTTTATTTTACCCAATTAAAATGTTGAAATACCCAATTGCTTCAGAAATGATGGAGTGACAATACTCAATTACTAATTCCTTATCTGGAGCTGATTTCTCCAAACTATTTCAATGCAGTATTCAAATTATTATTTTTTTCCATTTCATGTATCACGTAATTGATTATATAGAACCTATTGCCTATACATTTGTGTCAATACTATATTTTTCGGAAATTTTAAATTTAATTGCTTTAATGTAATTGCCGTGTATCAGATGATGCTGAAACCAGAACAACTTATAATCCAGAAAATATCAATTATCACAGAACATAAACTGTTCTAAAACTGATGGCAGGAATGTCTTGGTTTCGGCATCCTATGATATCTAGTCACATGTAAGGGAGAGGATTTCAATAAGCTTGCTTTCAATCCAATCCCATTTGTATAGTACTGTATATAGTTACATTGACATTGACAATCAACTTGTAAACAATATGCAAATAAAATATGTTTAAACTAAATAGTTTCGAGAAATCAGGGCTTGAATGGAATGAACTGGTGCTTAACGGCCCACCAACACACACTAGTATTATTTAGGGCCAAGCAATGTACAATACTTGACTACTGCGCTTGAAATGAAGCAGCTTGATTGGCGGAGCCTGAGCTGTGCTACAGTTTTGTCAATAAAACCGCGTGACTGCGAGTTGGCATTGCCAATATATTTTCAAAAACGTTGATAAGCTGGGCAAGATTAACGCAGGCGGTTGTGTATATATCATCGACCGCCCTCATAGATGTATCCAGTTCGGAATAATGTTGAGAAAACCTACATTATGCTTGAACTGTTTTAAAATTAATAAGGTCCTTTAAATTGTGAAACACATGTACAGCACATTTAGTGGATATCCGCCAAGTAGTGGCAAACAGTGGGTACCCTGATCAGGAACACCTGACGAAAACAAAAACTATTCAATAATATATAATATAAAGTTCGAGAACCTTAAATTTCCTTTGACGAAACTTAAGGACCTTCAATGTCGTTGTTTCGGTTCTACGCCGCGTTAAGGTTCTTAATTTAATGAAGGAAAACATGTTAATGTTATTACAGACAGACATGTAACCCTAAATCCTCGACACAGAGTAGAAATTAAATAGAAATGACCATATAAAACTATATTAATATAACACAGTACAGACATGTATACCCTGGTCAGGCTGCGCAGGTGGTATACATACATTCGTGTATCACTCCAAAAGTTCCCCTACCCGCCATCTCTACATAAGCAAGTTCACACGCCCCACCCACCCAACGTACCCATATCAGTGTTCATGGTTCAATCCAGTTATCTCAGCGCCATGTCACTGTCGTGATTCCGACATGTTTCTATAGTCCGTCAGAGAATTAGTCCCAACACTTCTCATTCGACACCGTTGTCAGGGACGCTCTGATCTCCAGATACACCGACGGACAAGTGTAAACCGCCGGTTAACTGATCGATTGCCGCGGAATTAAGTCCACTTCAGCTTTTTACAGGTTACTTTTGATCAACGACAATAAGAAACAATCGAACACGCACAGTAATCTTGTAAGCCACTTTAATAACGTAATCCGGTAGCTTAAATGTGGAAGTGACTTGAGAAATTTGGCTTGTGGGTTTTGTGACTAGTGAAGATCCAGCTCAACCTGTACATCCACAGTCTGATCAGGATCTGCACTGTTCACCTTTCCATCAATGAACCACCCGTTGACATTCTTCTAACAAGCAAAACAGAACAATTGCAAAATAAACAGGCTACAGGAGTGTACTATTTGTCAGGAATTCCACTGGTCACAAATCCCATAGGCCATATTTCTCTATAGTCACAGCCACACATGTAGAAACGTACACGAGACATTGATATATATGTGCCTGTGTACAGTGCGTAGATTACCGTGCACGTGTGTTGTGCCGTTTGATCAGTGTGATCCCACGGTATTTACTGTACTGGCGGATGATATCAAAGTTTTAAACTTAGTCGCACACTGTGCAACAACTGGCTGCATGTTACGGATGTGTATGCCATGCTATGCTGGTTAATCTCCGCATACGTTGTCACCAACAAGAAAATAGGAATCACCAGAACCGTTAAAGCACATTTATTATGTACACGTGCGCTACATAACTCTATATTGTAAAGTAGTATACTATGGCGGCAGTATTGAGAACTACAGAGTGTTTCACGTTTTGCTGCTGACGAACTTTTGGCTATTAAACACATTACAACTAAAAATAATAGAGCAAGTGAGCAGAAACTCACGGATACCCCCGATCGGTATCGTTATCCCGTCAACACAGTGTGTATGTGCCGTGAAACATTTTTGATATCTTGCCAATACGACATATTCACTGCGTATGAATATGTGCGGTGGCTGCGGTTATATTTTTGCATTTTAATACCATTTGTAGGTGTTGACGGGACAAATAGAATAGTAGGTTAGTGCCGTGAATGGGACAACATATCTGGCGCGGCACGGACACGGGATGTGCTCGGCTCGCCCATCCCGTTTCCTAAGCCTTGCCAGATATTTTCCCATTCATGGCACTAACCTACTATTCTCTATATATTGATCATGAGCGGCGATAGTTTCGAGTGATTGTTGATTACGTCCGTCAACGTATATCTCATGTATGATGATGTCATGTAAAATGCATTGAGTGTAATATATTGAATTGAACAGCAGCGTCGTATACAAACATAAATGTGCCTGTAAGAGGTGGGAAGGGGCGTCCTGCATCAGTAGCATATTTCACCAACATTGCAAAGTATACTTTTCTAGGAAAGTATACTTTGCTGGAGAAATTTTCAATTTTAGGATAAATTTATTAATTTTTATTATACTAAATTTATTACATTATCACAACCAAATTGGACGGAAAATATTGTAAATTTTGTAAACGTATTAATGAAGTTACGCAGATGTCCGAAGGTACAAAATCACATGGCGCGTCTCGTGTCATGTCCATTAATTGTTTATGAAGTAAACTACGTTGTTGTAGCAATTCTGGCAGTCTTTAAAAACACACCGACATTAATATTATCAATCCCTTTGTTGGTTTTGTCGCCAATAATTTGCCGTCAATTGCCTTTATAAAACTACCTGCTATTATACTCAATGTTTAGTTGTGTAATGCAAATATCACCCCGTACAATAATGCATTGACACCGTATAGGACAGTTTACCCGACTCCATGCTCAAGGTGTATGATCACGTGGTACTAACAACAACAACAAGTACCGATTCAAAGTACGTATTCTTTTATAGTGTCCTTATTACGTAACGGATTTTGATGAAATATGGCGCATCAAACGCGTCTTATTAAGCTGCATTTGGTGGCCTCTGTATGTTTTCCCAAACTTCTCTCGTTTTTGCGAAGAATCGATTTCCGTGTCTCCGACACCAGATTATAGGCATCGAAGAAATTCTGCCACAAGAGTTGTCAGAAGACAACGAAGTGCGCCCGGTGGTGGTTCACTTGAAACGAACATCAAGAAGCTGTGCAAAAGGAAATATAAAATAATCAAAGTACTGAACATAGGATGCAATTGCAGTAGATGGTGCCTGCTGTCCAGCACTTGGTGCCGCCTGTCGTACAGCACATGATGCCGTCCACTACATGGTGCATGCCGTCCAACACGTGGTGCCGTCCATCAGAAGCAATTTGGATGTAAACGTTCCAAAACGTTATGTTAATCAGTAGGATGGCCCGTTTATTGAGGTTACACAACATACACTTTTCTTTGTAGTAAAGGTTCCCTGTAAACCGACTCCTCGTTTGATTGCGTTTGGCGTGTAGACAACTTTGAATGCGAACAATACATGGATGGCCCGTTTATTGATGTTCCACGGTACACACTATTATTTTTAATTGTTCCCTAGAAACCTACTCGTCGTATCATACCGATACTACAGCGCGTTACATTTATAATTGTAGAAAACGTTCGAAAGGGCAATTAATAACATACAGCGGGAAACTCACTAACCGTGTCAAAATGGCCCGTTTGGTGAGTTTGTTTGTTTGTTTATTGGTGTTTAACGGCCTATCAACAGCGAAGGTCATGTAAGGCCGGGCAAACGGGTTCGATCCCGTTTTAACCTGCTGCATTGGGGAGAAAATTCCAAAATCAGAACTGAATATTTACATCGAGAAAAAATATATTCAGCCCTGAAATTAGAATAACCTGACCTGGTGGCAGGTCCATTCCACACCAGTCACTTGGCCCCTTCCCCTAAAATAGGATTACGAATAAACGTAATACTCACATAAGGGGTATAACCAGATTCAACTGTCACATACAAAATGCCAAAAACGTATGTGAGGGCCAAACCAGGTCTCCAGTCGGAATTCCGGTAAGGATGCACCCCGATCGTTAAATTACCCATCGCTTGCACCCACCTTCCACCCACCCCGTTTGGTGAGATTTCACTGTACACGCTATTCGTTTTTAAAGTTCCGTCGTCATAGTATACTCACACTACAGTGGGTTACATTGTATAAACCGTTAATTAAAAATATCAACACGTACAGCGGGGAGAGAGCTATCCGCATCATCAACAGTTGAATGGCCCGTTTAGTGACGTTTCACACTAGTTTGTTTCTATTATACAACTGTAAATGACAACAACAACAATAATAATAATAAAACAAGAGGGCCATGATGGCCCTATATCGCTCACATGTGCAATGTCACAAAAATCAAGAAAATACTGGTATGTAAAGTTGTCACTACATATACATCAAAATAAGCCAATGACAGGCACAAATTGTCAATGCGACAAACTTGTGAAGTCACCAGGGTAGGAGTTGTCTTGCGATATGTACAGATATATCTTACACAACTTTGAGAGGTTTGGAGACCACAACAGGATGCTTCCAGCCTACTTTTTATTGCAATCCTTATAATTTATGTATTATATAACCATATTCCGTAAAAAAGTTGACCCCTATTTGACCCCCCGGGCCATGACCATTTTTGACCCAGAGGTCACCATTGTAACAGCTTTGAAAAAGCATTTTACATCGATCATTCCTGTCAAGTTTCGTCGAATTCAGTCGTTCGTGAGAAGATTTTTTAAGAATGTATGC
>CM055277.1:47184250-47210958 GCA_029237695.1 Conchocele bisecta
AAATTAGTTTGTTACCTCCCCTAGTCAATCATATTTGCCATTTGCAGCGATCCGCCAAACAACCATACCGCCTACCGGGAACCATACATTATCTTCGTCCCAGAGTGGATCTTAGGCGTAAGAATGATTCATATGCAGTCTCTAAGCCGTCGTTTTGAATCTCACATTGATGACAGTATAGTTTGACGGACAATTTCGGAATAATCCTAAAGTTGTGGCCATCTCCTCTTGCAACTGTTGAACTGATTTGTATCTCTATTGAAATAACAGTCAAAACGGCCCATGATCAAAACGGACCCAAATCGAAAACGGCATCAGCGTCAATAAATTGGTGAAAACAGTCCACTTCCGAAAACAATATTGTTAAAACAGCTCTTATTTTGTGAGAACGACCCCAACAAATACAATGTACTATATGTGTGAACTGATACATATCTCTAGATGTTGTATATTCAGGATGCATGATCATGTCATATAACAACAACAGTGGTTGAAATCTTGAAAATATTATTTGATATTTTCCTTAATATGAAACGGATTTTGATGAAATATGGCGCAGCAAACACGTCTTAATGAGCTGCATTTGGTGGTCCAGGGAGTTTGGCACAGACTTATGTCGTTTTTGCGAAGAATCGATTTCCATAATCGATTCTTCGCAAAAATGACAGATGTTTGGGCGAAAATACAGCGACCACCAAATGCAGCTTAACAAGACAAGACGCGTTTGATTCACCATATTTCATCAAAATCCGTTACGTAACAAGGACACTATAAAGTAATACGTACTTTGAATCAGATGTACCTGTTGTTGTTGTTAGTACCACTTGATTATACACCTTGATATTGATATATAATGTAGTATTTTACTCCATAAACAATTTTTCAATGCTGAAATAAAAAAAATCATAAAGAATTCACGACCAATTTGAATTGTCATAGTGAAAGCTAGTCCAATAATATTAGACCTCGGGTTTTGCTATCTGATGGACCAGAGATAATATTCAATCAGAAATAACAGATGAAAAAGAATTGAATATATACGTTTTATGTTATAGAACTAAATGAAAGCTAAAATTATATATATTTTCAGCTGCAATTTTCTTATGGTGAAATTCCTCAGATCTATTTCAATGCTGATTTTCTGATGTTCAATGCTGATTTACCCCACAAAATATTCTTATCTGGAGCATTTGATATATTGGCGTACTTTCGAAGGTTAATGTGTTTCAGATATGCACAGAAAGTGATGAAGCTGATAAGTAAAACACATTTTAATGATAAATTGCATCATATTTCTGAACCCAATTGTTACATACATATTAGACCTGTGTTAGTAAAAAATGTTTATTATACTGTAAAATACAAATGTAACTAGCAGAGCTCCAGATAAGCTGCGTATTTGCGTAAATACCCAATTAAAATTGCCAAAAACCCAATTGAAATCAGAAGTATCGAGTATCAAAAAGCAATAACAAAATTTGTGGTACGTTTATCATGCTGCAGAAAACAATAACCAGACCACAAATATAGCATATTTTTCTTATTTTCCATGAAAACACATCTTGGTATTTCATTAGAATTGTCTCCAAGGAGACAATTCTAATGAAATGCCAAGACATGTTTTTATTTGGAAGCAAACTATTCAATAATTGCTGTCTATTGATGTGTAAACAGTAGTGTGATTTTATTTTTCCAAATTAAAATATTGAAATACCCAATTGCTTCAGATATGATGGAGTGACAATACTCGATTACTAATTCCTTATCTGGAGCCTTGAGCTAGCATTACAAACTCTAGTTTTTCTTCAATCCACAGTTACTAATTTTATTTATATTATTATTTATATTACTAAGTCTGAAACTAGTGTCACTAATGAAAAAACGTCTTTCTACACCATTTATCCCCATAGTTTCTGGTAGGGAATACTTGAATACAACAAGGCCCTTATTTGGAACAATGTTCACAGTATTGACCTGTTCATTTGCCTTGCGGATTCAACAATATTATGTAATGTCACTATCATAGCTTTATCTGCACACTATTTCTCTAACGACTTGCATTGTGACTTCCGCAATGTGTGGGATATTTGATGTGTAAGTCACCATCTGAATGATTTAATCATTGTTTCAGAAGAATGGTACACGAAGTTGAAGATTTCTATGGAGTGTACCTACTGTATAACGTCAACCCCCGATATAAGGGCCGTGTATATATCGGCTACACTGTGGACCCCAACAGGCGGATCAAGCAGCATAACACGGGACGGCACGCGGGGGGAGCCTGCAAGACTGATGGCAAAGGGCCATGGTTTGTACTGACTACTGTACAGGGACCCGTTTCACTAAACTTTGTACAACTAAAATGTTTGTAAGAGCAAATTTAGGATCGTCTGGAAATTTCAATTGATGGATTTACATTTATTGAGCATAGGCTGCATATGCAGCCTATGCTCAATAAATGTAAATCCAATAATTGTTTACAAGAAAACATTGTTAATGTGATATTTACAGACTATCTTAATTTTGCACTTAAGAACATTTTAGTCTTACAAAGTTTAGTGAAACGGCCCCCTGATTTGTACTGACCTGTTTTGATACTCAGCCGATGATGCAATGTAGATACCGGGGTAGATGTTTTCATAGTTGACGAGATCAGTTATTTCATCCCAGGGATTACCGATGGCTACTTAGTCGTCGGTCCGTCGGACATGTCCATTAAAATTGCCGCCGGTCCGACGGTAAACCGGAAGTCGCCGGACCGAATGTCCGACTATAAAAAAAAGTCAAGCTAGCTAGCTTTTCTTATATTACTGATATACTTAATCTAAAAAACTCTTAAATATCACACAAAATATATTTTTATTTTTTATAAAACTTTTTCGGTCTGGTAAATTTTTGCCTGGTCTGGTCTGGTAAAGATTTCAAGTTTACCAGGCCGAATGTCCTGTAAAATTTTGGCATTTTCGCGGAGACTGCATTTGTAGATATTGTAAATAGTTGTTTCACTGATATGTTTCAACCATAACTTGTACAATGACATCGGCAATTTTTGTCACGCCTGCTTTAGCAGAGGCGCGACTATAGTCGGCGCTTTTTCCGTCATCCGCGTCGTCCGCGTCGTCCGCGTCGTCCGCGTCGTCCGCGTCGTCCGGTTTTTTTGTATTGCAAATGCGTTAAAAGTTATTGTTTTTTCACAATATCTCTTTAACCCATTGCCAGACATTGATAATATTTCACATCAATGTTTGTCTAGGGATGATGCTTCATTACGCACACCCCCACATCCAAATTTTGAAGGTCAAGGTCATTTATTTCCTTGTAATGTTCACCGGTTTTGAAACAGAAATGCGTTAAAGTTATTGTTTTTTCACAATATCTCTTTAACCCCTTGCCAGACATTCATAATATTTCACATCAATGTTTGTCTAGGGATGATGCTTCATTACGCACACCCCCACATCCAAATTATCAAGGTCAAGGTCATTTATTTAACCCGTTGCCAGACTTTGATAATATTTCACATCAATGTTTGTCTAGGGATGATGCTTCATTACGCACACCCCCACATCCAAATTCTCAAGGTCAAGGTCATTTATTTACTTGTAATGTTCACCGGTTTTGTAACAGAAATGCGTTAAAGTTATTGATTTTTCACAATATCTCTTTAACCCCTTGCCAGACATTCATAATATTTCACATCAATGTTTGTCTAGGGATGATGCTTCATTACGCACACCCCCACATCCAAATTATCAAGGTCAAGGTCATTTATTTACTTGTAATGTTCACCGGTTTTGTAACAGAAATACGTTAAAGTTATTGTTTTTTCACAATATCTCTTTAACCCCTTGAGAGACTTTGATAATATTTCACATCAATGTTTGTCTAGGAATGAGGCTTCATTAACGCACAAAATCCGCCCCACACCAAATTATCAAGGTCAAGGTCATTATTTACGTTGTAATTTCACAACGGTTTTGTAACGAAATACGTTAAAGTTATTGTTTTTTAACAATATCTCTTTAACCCCTTGCCAGACTTTGATAATATTTCACATCAATGTTTGTCTAGGGATGATGCTTCATTACGCACACCCCCACATCCAAATTCTCAAGGTCAAGGTGATTTATTTACTTGTAATGTTCACCGGTTTTGTAACAGAAATGTGTTAAAGTTATTGTTTTTTCACAATATCTCTTTAACCCCTTGCCAGACATTGATAATATTTCATATCAATGTTTGTCTAGGGATGATGCTTCATTACGCACACCCCCACATCCAAAGTCTGAAGGTCAAGGTAATTTATTTACTTGTAATGTTCACCGGTTTTGTAACAGAAATGCGTTAAAGTTATTGTTTTTTCACAATATCTCTTTAACCCCTTGCCCGACTTTGATAATATTTCACATCAATGTTTGTCTAGGAATGATGCTTCATTACGCACACCCCCACATCCAAATTTTGAAGGTCAAGGTCATTTATTTACTTGTAATGTTCACCGGATTTGTAACAGAAATGCGTTAAAGTTATTGTTTTTTCACAATATCTCTTTAACCCCTTTCCAGACATTGATAATATTTCACATCAATGTTTGTCTACGGATGATGCTTCATTATGCACTCCCTCACATCCAAATTCTGAAGGTCAAGGTAATTTATTTACTTGTAATGTTCACGATCAAATGCCTCGGCAGGCGCGACACTGCTTCCGTGGCGGAATTCTTGTAATTGGGTATTTAAGCAAATACGCAGCTTATCTGTAGCATATTTCACCAACATTGCAAAGTATACTTTTGTAGCAAAGTATACTTTGAGGGAGAAATTTTCAATTTTAGGATAAATTTATTAATTTTTAGCCAGGTTTTTTTAAATAAAATCCAGCCTATTGGATTGGCGAAAGCCGGGCGGGCGGTGGGTGGCGTCCACAATCAATGTTAAATTTTCGTGTTTCAGTCCATTTCTTTGTTACTGTACCACCTAGGACCACCAAACTTTTCAATGTAAAGTTTTCGCGTTTACAATGTTAAGTTTTCGTGTTTAAGTCCATTTCTTTGGTACTGTACCACCTAGGACCACAAAACTTTCACAGCTTCATAATCAAGGGGTGCCCACCACATATCACTATCCAACATGTTACTTTTTGTTTAACTTGACCCATTTTTTCCGCGCAGTCGACTTAGCCATTTTCAATGTTAAGTTTTCGCGTTTACAATGTTAAGTTTTCCTGTTTATGTCCATTTCTTTGGTACTGTACCACCTAGGACCACCAAACTTTCACAGCTTCATAACCAAGGGGTGCCTACCACATACAACTATCCAACATGTGACCATTTTTAGCCAGGTTTTTTGAGAGAAAAAAATCCAGGCTATTGGATTGGCGAAAGCCGGGCAGGCGGGCGGCGGGCGGGCGGCGTCCACAATCAATGTTAAGTTTTCGTGTTTGAGTCCATTTCTTTGTTACTGTACCACCTAGGACCACCAAACTTTCACAGCTTACATAATCAAGGGGTGCCCACCACATCATCACTATCCAACATTTACTGATTACTTTTTTTTTTAACTTGACCCATTTTTTTCCGCGCAGTCGACTTAGCCATTTTCAATGTTAAGTTATTTTCGCGTTTTCAATGTTAAGTTTTCGTGTTTAAGTCCATTTCTTTGGTACTGTACCACCTAGGACCACCAAACTTTCACAGCTTCATAATCAAGGGGTGCCCACCACATATCACTATACAACATGTTTACTTTTTTAGCCAGGTTTTTTTTTTTTGAAAAAAAATCCAGGCTATTGGATTGGCGAAGCCGGGCGGGTGCGGGTGGGCGGGCGGCGGCGGCGGGCGGCGTCCACAATCAATGTTAAGTTTTCGTGTTTGAGTCCATTTCTTTGTTACTGTACCACCTAGGACCACCAAACTTTCACAGCTTCATAATCAAGGGGTGCCCACCACATATACTATCCAACATGTTACTTTTTTTTTAACTTGACCCATTGTTTCCGCGCAATCGACTTAGCCATTTTTCAATGTTAAGTTTTCGCGTTTTCAATGTTAAAGTTTTTCGTGTTTAAGTCCATTTCTTTGGTACTGTACCACCTAGGACCACCAAACTTTCACAGCTTCATAATCAAGGGTGGTCCACCACACTATCACTATCCAACATGTTACTTTTTTTTTTAACTTGACCCATTTTTTTCCGCGCAATCGACTTAGCCATTTTCAATGTTAAGTTTTTCGCGTTTTCAATGTTTAAGTTTTCGTGTTTAAGTCCATTTCTTTGGTACTGTACCACCTAGGACCACCAAACTTTCACAGCTTCATAATCAAGGGGTGCCCACCACATATCACTATCCAACATGTTACTTTTTTTTTAACTTGACCAATTTTTTCCGCGCAGTCGACTTAGCCATTTTCAATGTTAACTTTTCGCGTTTACAATGTTAAGTTTTCGTGTTTAAGTCCATTTCTTTTTTGGTACTGTACCACCTAGGACCACCAAACTTTCACAGCTTCTATAACCAAGGGGTGCCTACCACATACAACTATCCAACATGTGATCATTACCTTCACCTATTATTTCTACGTAATTGACTTCGCCATTTTGAACGTTAACTTTTTAACGTACGTCTGGTTAAACTTTTTTGTTATACTATATCTCTGCAACTGCTTCGCCCATTACCTTGAAACTTCACATGGGTGTTTATCATCGTCCATATTTTCACTCTAACCCCCAATCGTGCGGCCCCTGTGCGCAATGTCAAGGTCAAATTACTTTGAATTTATTTGTTAAAAGATTTTTCGTGTACTATATCTCTGCAACTGCTTCACCCATTACCTTGATACTTCACATAGGTGTTTATCATCATTGTCGCACCCGCTTGCGGAAAGCGCGATATCGTCGGCATTTTGGCATCCGTCCGTCCGTGTGTCCGGTTAAAGTTTTTTCGTTAAAGTTTTTCCATCTACTATATCTATTTTTTTAGTGTCCATGCCTCGCCCCAAGGCGCGACATGCAGGCCACAGCCATCTAGTCTACAAAAAGTGGGTATAATTATGTTATCCAAGTGTCCATGCTTGGAAAAAACCTGGCCTTCGTGGCTTTGCCTCGTTTCTTGTTTTTAACTTGACCCATTTTTTCCGCGCAGTCGACTTAGCCATTTTCAATGTTAAGTTTTCGCGTTTACAATGTTAAGTTTTCGTGTTTAAGTCCATTTCTTTGGTACTGTACCACCTAGGATCACCAAACTTTCACAGCTTCATAACCAAGGGGTGCCTACCACATACAACTATCCAACATGTGACCATTTTTTTACCTTCACCTATTATTTCTACGTAATTGACTTAGCCATTTTCAACGTTAACTTTTTAACGTACGTCTGGTTAAATCTTTTGGTTAAAACTTTTTCGTTATGCTATATCTCTGCAACTGCTTTGCCCATTACCTTGAAACTTCACATGGGTGTTTATCATCATCCATATTTTCATTCTACCCCCCACCGTGCTGCCCCTGTGCCCAATGTCAAGGTCAAATTACTTTGAATTCTTTTGTTAAAGTTTTTTCGTGTACTATATCTCTGCAACTGCTTCACCCAATACCTTGATACAGTACTTCACATGGGTGTTTATCATCATTGTCGCACCCGCTTGCGGAAAGCGCGATATCGTCGGAATTTTGGCATACGTCCGTCCGTACGTCCGTGTGTCCGGTTAAAGTTTTTTCGTTAAAGTTTTTCCATCTACTATATCTATGTTTTTAGTGTCCATGCCTCGCCCCAAGGTGCGACATGCAGGCCACGGCCATCTAGTGTACAAAAAGTGCGTATAATTATGTTATCCAAGTGTCTATGCTTGGAAAAAACCTGGCCTTCGTGGCTTTGCCTCGTTTCTTGTTTTACCTTCACCTATTATTTCTGCGTAATTGACTTAGCCATTTTCAACGTTAACTTTTTAACGTACGACTGATTAAATTTTTTGCTTAAAACTTTTTCGTTATACTATATCTCTGCAACTGCTTCGCCCATTACCTTGAAACTTCACATGGGTGTTTATCATCATCCATATTTTCATTCTAACCCCCAACCATGCGGCCCCTGTGCCCAATGTCAAGGTCAAATTACTTTGAATTTTTTTGTTAAATTTTTTTCGTGTACTATATCTCTGCAACTGCTTCACCCATTACCTTGATACTTCACATGGGTGTTTATCATCATTGTCGCACCCGCTTGCGGAAAGCGCGATATCGTCGGACATTTTGGCATACGTCCGTCCGTACGTCCGTGTGTCCGTTTAAAGTTTTTTCGTTAATGTTTTTCCATCTACTATATCTATTTTTTAGTGTCCATGCCTCGCCCCAAGGCGCGACATGCAGGCCACGGCCATCTAGTCTACAAAAAGTGGGTATAATTATGTTATCCAAGTGTCTATGCTTGGAAAAAACCTGGCCTTCGTGGCTTTGCCTCGTTTCTTGTTATTATACTGAATTTTCTACATTATCACAGCCAATTTGGCTGTGATAATGTAATCAATTCAGTATAATAATTCTGCATTCTTTTGATCATCAAATATATGCATTTGTTATTTCATTATGAAATAATGCATTTCAGGAAAAAAAATGATTACTCCCTCAAAGTATACTTTGTTAGTAAAGTATACTTTGCAATGTTGATGAAATAGGCTACTGGAGCGCTGATGAAATAATGTTTGTATCCACATTGCTTATTTTGACGTTTCTGATGTGTATTCACATATATCTCTGTATGCACACTTTGTACCACAGGTACCAGAAAAATGTATCACCTGATTATCTAGTTTCTGATACTTATACTATAAACGATACTCACGTGTGATTTTTATGCCCCCGCTACCGAAAGGTACGGGGGGCATATAGTGTTATTATGCCCCCGCTACCGAAAGGTACGGGGGGCATATAGTGTTACCGGTGTCCGTCCCGTACGTCCGTCCCGTACGTCACTTCTACATGGCTTCACATATTATGTCAATATTTATACACGTGATATATATGAACATGCCTTACACACTCCACCCCCCAGTACTTCGACCTTGATCTTTGGCCTTGACCTTTTCCACTTTAAATGTTTGCTTGGCACTTTGGGACAAATCTACGTGCACGTTTCTCAATCCTACACTAACTTCTCAATACTTTTGCCAATCGCTTAAATATTTATACACATGATACATATGAACATGCCTTATACACTCCACCACCCATTACTTCGACCTTCACCTTTGACCTTCACCTTTTCCACTTTAATTGTTTACTTGCCACTTTGGGACAAATCTACGTGCGCGTTTTTCAATCCTACACTAACTTTCACACACACATTGCTCCAATGGTCCTCTACCACCCTGTGACAAATCCACATTCGTCCTGCCCCGCTAAGCACAGGGTCAAGGTCACAGACTTGGTGCGTTTGAAACCTTAACATTCAGTTAAATGGCTTATAATTTGTGTTTCCTTGCTCGGATCTGCTTCACATTTCACACACGCATTGCTACAATGGTCCTCTACCGCCCTGTGACAAATCCACATTCGTCCCGCCCCCACTAAGCCCAGGGTCAAGGTGCGTTCAAAACCTTAACGCTCGCGTAAATGGCTTATAATCAAATATGCCTCATTTTCTTTGGCTGCCAGCGGGGGCATTCGTGTGCCGACAGGCCACATTTCTAGTTTCAGTCAGGTGTGCTTTGTACGGCCTGCGAAATTTGCGTATTTGAAATTTTGAAGTAAATCATCATCCATCATTTGTTGCAGGGACATGGTTTTGATAACACACGGCTTTCCGAACGAGATATCTGGATTGCGGGTATGTATATATACACGTAGCTAGACCAGGTGAAGAACTCTTCTGGAATATGTCGCAAATATATTATGTACATGCTGATCTGCTAAAGAAAGATATGAAACCGGTTTGGGAAATCAAAATTAAAGTTTTATTTTAGAAGAAGTGGTTAGTCCCCTTCTTTCACTGACCCCTTCACTTATTTGCAATCACAGTTTCTTAATAGAGACAGACTTTATTCAAACTATATCTACATATATAGCGAATATCTTTAAATGGTCAGCATTGTTGGTCACGTGATGTCCCCCACCCTCTATCCTTTGAATTCTAGGCTAACTTGGTTAACATATACATATCGTGCTTGTACTTTTTACACTATCCACATTCCTACCATATCCGTGAAGAATATAACAAGGTTTTTAGTATATAAATAAAGCAACTTTATTTGCTACTATAATAATAAGTTGTCCGCACAAATAGAGTTTGTGTGGTTTATTAAGCATCATTCAACATGTTGTAATTAACTTGGTGTGATGTGTCTGCGTATGAAATTAAAAGAATACATACATCAAAATGAAGTATGACCACAGGTGGTATTGCTTTGATTTCTGAAAGATAATTAGGAAAAAGGTCGTGATCAGTGGCTGTTTTTTTCCGGAATGTATATAGTTGTATAGTATAGGTATCGCCTATTACACAGAGCTCCATATAAGCTGCGTATTTGCGTAAATACCCAATTAAAATTGCCAAAAACCCAATTAAAAGAAGTAGCGAGTATCAAAAAGCAATATAGCATATTTTTCTTATTTTCCATGAAAACACATCTTGATATTACTCTAATGAAATGCCAAGACATGTTTTCATTTCGAAGCAAACTATTCAATAATTGCTGTCTGTTGATGTGTAAACAGTATTGTGATTTTATTTTACCCAATTAAAATATTGAAATACCCAATTGCTTCAGATATGATGGAGTGAAAATACTCAATTACTAATTTCTTATCTGGAGCCCTGATTACATATTGCATTTCCAGTTCGAGTGGGCGTGGCAACATCCCCAAGTATCACGCCGCCTCAAACATCTCGCTCTGAAACGGAAGAAGGAATCACAGTTTGAGTACCGGCTACGGATTCTCTCCGAGATGCTGCGAACCGGTCCATGGAACCGACTTGCGTTGACCATCCGCTGGCTGAAACAGGAGTACCACCAGTCGTTCCCACATGATGCACCGCCACCTCTCCACATGGCGATAGCGTATGGTGCCGTGAAGAGTATGAAAGTTGGGAAGGGCGGAGCTAAGACTGTCACTAATTCGGTTGGCGCAGGTGGCGATCGAGCGGACGAATTGGGTGAGAGTGATGAGGAGTCGTGTCCTCCCCCGGTTGTGCCCAGGTCGCGCTGTGCTGTTTGCTGTCACTATATTCGTGTAAGTTTTGTCCAGAGCTCCAGATAAGTTGTGTGTCTACATACCCCCAGATGCGTATATTACTTTACAAATGTATTATTGATTTTCTTCCCTAATAAATAGGGAACGAATGATAATATATACATGTATATATATAGAAATATATATTTTTTTTAAATCACTTATTTGAGCTGCAAAAAGCAAACAATTTGCTTTTTGTAGCTCACCTAAGTAAATTTTCAACTTTATTGCAGTATTTTCACTACTCAATTTGCAAATCAATGCTTATTTTCACATTGCTGTGAGTATTTTTGTACTCCCACTTGTGATAAACAATGCGTATTCGGCTACAATAAGTGCGTAAAATACGCCAACACACACCTTATCTGGAGCTTTTGTTTGTCTTGTGTACACGTGTATTGTATGTAACAAATGTCACAAATGGCATAAGCAACATTTCTCAAGGCCAAATAACCTTTGGTGATCTGGGAGGACATTTGTGACTTCCGTAGCTACTAAACTACTTGTGCGCTCATGAAAACTGATATTATTCTAAATTGATTGTATACCGATTGACAATGTCTCGGCGCTATAATGGTCACAAATGACATATGCCCCAGTTCTTCAGTCACAGCAACCACTGTTTAAGCAAGCTCATCAGGTCTGATAGAAGTGTATTAATTAGAGTTGCGAGGAGCATTGACTAAATTACGAACAGTTCAGACCCTTATACAGAGCTCCAGATAAGCTGCGTAAATACCCAATTAAAATTGCCAAAAACCCAATTTAAATCAGTAGTAGTGAGTATCAAAAAGCAATGAAAAATTTGTGGTATCTTTATTATGCTGCATAAAACAATAAACATACCACAAATATAGCATATTTTCTTATTTTTCCATGAAAACACATCTTGGTATTTCATTAGAATTGTCTCCAAGGAGAAAATTCTAATGAAATATCAAGATGTGTTTTCATTTAGAAGCAAACTATTCAATACTTGCAGTCTGCTGATGTGTAAGCAGTAGTGTGATTCTATTTTACACAATTAAAATGTTAAAATACCCAATTGCTTCAGAAATGATGGAGTGACAATACTCAATTACTAATTCCTTATCTGGAGCCCTGCTCTTATATGAATGTACAGAGGCAGCCACATTTCTCCAGTCACGCTCGCCAATACACTACAGCCTGCGCTAATCTTGCCAATCTTTGTCAGACAATGTTTTTATTTCAAAATACTTGAATATTGTTCTTGAAATCCAGCAGTTCGATTTTTCTGAGCATGGGCTGTGGTACAGCTCAGGCTCATGCAATCAAATTGCTTGATAGCGAGTTGGCATTGCCAATATTTGTTAGAAACGCTGATCATCCGGTCAAGATGAACGCAGGCGATTGTGTTCGACCAGTTATGTCATATCTCCGTCCGTCTGTTTTGCAGAGAGATGCTGTTGACGTTGTGAGATGTATCCATCCGCGGTGCATCATGGTGTCACACCTGCTCTGCCTTTCGGGCCACTTCATATCGGAAGGCGGGGACGAGTCCAGTGCGATACTACCCGTTCAGGGGATGTGCCCTCGATGTAATCAGACCATGTTATGGGGAGACGTGATCAGACATAAACGCGGCTGCTACCGGAACTTAGATCAGGTATATTAGCAGGCCCGTACACGGGAATTAATTTATGGGGGTGCGTTAACATGTTGTATTGCACATCCACGGACAGACCTCGGCAGATTAACCCTTTCACCCCTAAGTATCTGAAATGGATATTGGTATGTTAATTTAGCAACCAATCCAATCATCACAAAACTGATTTTCAGACGACGAGTCCATTTATGAAAATTTAGGTTATTCTAATTTCAGGTCTGAATATATATATTTTCTTTAGATATTCAGTTCTGATTTTGGGATCCCGTCCCAAAACCCCTTAGCGCACACCCCCCACCCTAAAAAATTGACATTAGCTGTTGACACGCAGTTAGACACCTTTAAATAAATAAATATGTCAGGTATAGAAGGCAAATATTAAAAATTTCATGGTGTACCTGTAATGAATGATCCGTTCATTGGCACAAACTTGAACTACTGTTTCCTATGAAGCATCTATTTTGATATGTCAATCAGCAGTGTAATCAGTGATACGATATTTGAAAGTCGTGATGCTTTACAGCATTTTACACAATTACAGTTACAGTCACAGCCAGGGCTCCAGATAAGGAATTAGTAATTGAGTATTGTCACTGCATCATTTCTGAAGCAATTGGGTATTTCAAAATTGTATCTGTGTAAAATATAATCACACTACACATCAGCAGACCACACTTATTGAGTAGTTTGCTTCTAAATGAAAACACATCTTGGTATTTCATTAGAATTGTCTCCTTGGAGACAATTCTAATGAAATACCAAGTGTGTTTTCATGGAATAATAAGAAAATATGCTATATTTGTGGTCTGTTTATTGTTTTCTGTAGCATGATAAAGATACCACAAATTTTTATTGCTTTTTGATACTCACTACTCACTACTTTTAATTGGGTATTTACGCAAATATGCAGCTTATCTGGAGCTCTGGTCACAGTCACATATGACCTTGTTGTTCAATGGATAATCCAAATTTACTGTTGGCAGAGCTCCAGATATTTTAGCAGAATATGCATTGATTATCAAAAATGAGAGTACAAAATACTCACAGCAATGGGAAAATACATATTGATTTTCAAATCGAGTAGTGATAATAATGTAAACAATTAATACATTACTGCTTTTTGCAGCTCAAATATTAAAGTGAATTTTTAAATGTGTTTTATTATTTTATCATTTGTTCCCTATTTAATTTTAAAGGAAGAAAATAAATAATAGTTTTGTAAAAGGCGCATTGAATTTGAAATCTGGGGGTATAATACTCTTTAGATACAACACTTATCAAAGGAACTCTGTGTTGGCACTTGCTTTTCTGAAAGTAAAAATAGAAGACTCTAGGCTAGCAAAATATGGAATGTACAAAACGTAAACATGTGCAGTTATATGATATTGTGTCATGACTTTCGTTCGCAACCCTGGTTTATTTTCAGGCAGTGCCGGAGGATGACGTCACAGGCGGCGATCACTGGGCCAATGAACTCCTCTCACAAGTCACGTGACGTTTCCAAAGTACACGGGATGTGTAGACCACCCGGGCTACATAATTATTCATCATCATCGCCTCTCCGTGTGCAGTGAACCGACCTGTATATAGCGTGTCGGGCATGAGTGATGACACACCGGGTATGGAAGGTGTTCGAGCCATTCGATTCGATTTGGCTTATATTTAAGGGTGGGAATTGGCTTGAACGCCTTCCATACCCGGTGTTTAAACCAATTCCCAGCCTTAAATATAAACAAAACGAAAAACTGCTGACACACACATGCTGACCAGCCACTACCCATTTTGCAGTGTCAATTATAACAGTTAACTCTTTGCATGCTAGCGGCGAAAATATCTGCCAAGCGAATTAGGAATACATGTATATGTTTTGTTTCTCTCTTTAAATATGTCTTGAAATTTCATTAGAACCGAGTCCTCAGGACTCGATTCTAATGAAATTCCAAGACATACTCATGATATTTACGGGGAGAAATAGAAGAAAATGTGATGAATTCTTGTCCGCTAGTTTTGAACTATTTATAGCCCACAAGTTTCCCAGCATGCAAAGAGTTAAGACACACATCCCAGCAGTGTAATTGTGCCTGTGCATCAGCCTTAAATACACTGGGTATTATATGTGGATGTTACTGAAGAAATGGGGTTTATGGTCTTAGCGATCAGTGTAGATCCACATCAGCCTGTGCAACAGCACTGTTCGCCATTCCATCAATGAAACACTAGTGATGCTTCTAACAAGCTATATAGATTGTTATCAAGCTACAGGAGTATGTTACAAATGTACTATTATTGGATCGCGAGCTACCCTAGTCTCAAAGAACCATTTCTCGAGTCACAGCCACATATGCCTTTAAGGCTGATACAAGGGACTGCATAAAGTTGCAATCCAGGGCCTGTTTCAGTGCATGAAAATTGTAATGATAATATATGTTTGGTATAATCGACACGTCTGTCCGTGCATGATACTTGTAGTGGAGTCGTGGGGACCCGAAATTTGGGTCAACCTTGCAGTATGGTACAACTAACGTTTTTTGATTGATTTTGGTAGTTTAGTGTGTCAGTAATTGGAAACCGAATGATGCCACGCTGTCATCATTTAGCAATTTCTAGAATTCAAGATGGCGTCCAAGATGGCGGCCAGAATAGAATAGGATAAAATTAAAAATGCCCAAATGAGCTGATTTTTTAGAAAAGTCTACAAAACAAATATGTTTATATATGGACCGCCGGACCTTGCACCATTTGCAAAATTGCATGCCATGTGCCGTATGGAAAATAGTACATTTATAAGTGGGATCTATCATTTTTGCTGAAAAACCAAATGTTACATCAGTGACTGAAAGGCAAACAGTGTATGTAAAGATCAGTCAGACTACGCAGATGTGCGGACTTATCTGGGTATAGGCTGGTTGCCATTCGGTCAATCCAACATTGTTCATGTTCCTATGTAACGGTTTCTAATCAATGTGTTCAGTGTAATATATGGGCCGTTCATAAATGCTCCACCTAGCCACCCAGATACGATTCTTTCTAGTATAATCATTCGGTCAATCAAACATTGTTCACGTTCCTGTGTAACAGTTTCTAATCAATGTGTTGAGTGTAATATATGGGCGGTTGATAAATGCTCCACCTAGCCACACAGATATGATTCTTTCTAGTATAATTCATGAAGTCACATGGTCAGAGATATGTATACATTGTAGCCGACCTACAACTCTTCAAAGTGAATCTTCAGACCCGGGGGCATGCATACGCTGATGTCATTCCTTGGATGCATTGGAACCCTGATGAAGGGTTCTGTGTTAGAGGAGATACTGAGTGTTGCATACAATGGAGTAAGTAACATGTTGAATGGTAAAGCTTGGCCGAAAGCACTCGGGGGTTATCACATGGTTGTAGGCAGCCTACTGAAAAAAGCTGTGTTCTCTCTGGAAACATCACACACGAGGCCATAGAAGCAGTGCTTCGGTCCACTCATTCATCCAAGACGAGTCGTTTATGGATCGACTGTTTCATATACACTGTGGCCATAGCTCACATGTTTGTTCGAGTAGAACTAGAAGGCAACTACATAATGCACAAAGATGCTGCCTTATTTCTTCGCGGCATGCCACTGGCTTTATGCTAGGTATATCACATACCATCTGACAGAGTTTCTTACTCAGGTTGATGACGCGGCACTGGCACCATTTTATACGGGGCATCATGTATGTAGACACATTGAAGGGGGTGTTTGAATGGTGTCTTCTCTGATCAGTTTGGTAGTTGGGGATGTTAGGGCATTACATTGGAGGTTTGGTTCAGATTCTTCCAAAAACACCAATTTTGGCACAGACATCACCCATACCCTACTGTTTCGATTTTTGATGGGCGCCAAGACGGGCGCCACTTGGGGCCACCATATTTGCGAAATCCAATATGGCAGCCACTCGGATTAGAAATCAATCATAGGTAAAAACCAAAAGGGCTAGAACCATGAGTAATACCACTAAATATGGGTATTCGGGGTTGAAGATTCTGATTATGGTCTTATTTAGATGATTTGAGGTCAAATTCGCCACTCAATGTCATCTTCAAGGTCAAATTCTGGTCGAAGTTTGAGTTTTAGGTGTTTGCAGTTAATTAATCAATATTAGCAACAGCATAGCATTCGCTTGCAAATTGATGTATGCATATCGCGAATCGTTAAAAGTATGAATTGGAGACTTTGTTATCTTTGTGAATCGGACAAAACTCAAGAAGCCTTGCAAACTCCCAAGGAGGACGGACTTGTATCACTTGAGAGAGATCTCAACGACTTCAATGTTATTAATCACAATACTCTTCCTTCTGGCATTAACGTCAGCATTAGTCAGTTGAATGATGGTCTAGGTATTGCAGCGACACTTAAATCACACAATGCTCAGTATTACAACACTTGCAGGAGGTATTGTAGTAGTTCTCATCTGGAGAATTTCACATTCCAGCCAATAGCAAGTATTGTGTAATTTGTGAGGGTGAGGACCAGATCAAGCTTCACAAAGTATTAACCGATGCCGTAGATGCCAACTTGAAGAGTTGGGCGAAGACCACGAAAGACTTTCATTTACCTGGCAGACTGGTTGCCATAGCATCTGATGCGCATGCGGCTGATGTATGTTACCACCATCAGTGTTATGTACGTTTGCGTGTCTTCGCTCGCGCTGTCGAGCAACGGGATTCGGCTCGACCCTCACCTCCGCCCTTTAACCCCCTCATATGTGCTTAAATTATTGCTCTAATCGAACATTCGGACACAACTATATTTAAGCTTTCAGAGCTTCCCAAGATGTATCAAAAGCATATGAGTGATCAATGTCGCCCATGCAGAGACAACAAGAGCCACACTCATCTCTATTCAAAGACCATCTGCTCGATGCCCTGCCGGAATGGGTAGAGTTTTCCAAGGGCAATGAATATATGAAGGATATTTACATATCTCACACATTGAAGGTGGCCGATGAGCTGGCAAAGACATATGTGTCTCAAATTGGACGCACTTACGTTCATGCGGGCTGCCGTGATGATGCACAAGTTTTGCCTACAGAGCCAGGACCCTTTCGACGGCTCATTCTCCCCGAACTGCAGCACGGACCCAGTCAACGAGGAGATGCAGAGTTTCTTTAACGTAGTGCTCCGGGGCCCATCAACCCTTCATGGGCATGAACAGAGCGGTGGCGATGACAATCTGAATGCGAGAGAGAAAAGCGCATGCAATATCTCACAACTGCTCATCTACAATACCAGTAAGGGTACGCACCATGCAGTAAAGACAGATGCAGTACGACAAAGCAAGGAAAGACATCAAGCTGCACGGTCACGGACGGAGTAAAACACAGAGATTTACAATGAACAGGGTATATCGGTATCGTACAGTCGTGTCATGGAAGTAAAGCGATGTCTTGCGCGGGCGGTGTGTGCTCGCCATGCTCAGGATGGAGTTGTAATACCCACCAATAGTTGTATCAAGGTCTTCACTACACACGATGTGGATACTATAGATAGCAAGGCTCAGAGCAACTTCTCACTGGATGAGTTCCATGGATATGTCTTGAGCGTGACGAACCATCTTTCGCACGAGAACCATGGAATAAAGCGGCCACCAATCACGATTGACCCCTCCGATACATTCATTTCGAAGCTTCCAGACTCTTACGTGATCCAGACCCCAGTCAAACTCTCTAAAACTGATGTATTTGCACCCAGACTTGGCGACAGTGAAGCCAGACCACCCCATGATGTGCGAGGTGCCATTGTCAAGGACGAGGCATGGATGGAGCACGTCACCCGGTTGCTCGAGGAAGGTGAGCTTTCAGAGGGGGACGTAATCACCTGGTTGGGGTACAACTCGTTGCTTGCGAGTGACGAGTCGGTGAAGCCTCCTGCTGAGATCGGCATCTATCCCCTCTTCCCAGACAAGTCCGCGTCCGCTTCTTCAATGAAGCACACGATGGATCTGACGATGCAGGCCACCGAGTTCCTCAACCCTCGCCAGACCAGCGTTCTTGGTGCAGATCAGCCCCTGTATTCGATGATCAAACTCAATCAATGGCAATACCCAGCCACATTTCATCTCATGATAGGCAAACTGCTGCACGACTCGGGGTGGGCCACCGTGCTTTCTTGGGCGGAAGTCCTAACATCCTGTCGAGCACAATCTGCGTTCAATGAGCATCACATCAAGCGCACAAGATATGCCCATCAAGTAGCTCTCATGTCGTCTCTGTACCTGCTCAAGCAGAAAGCATACTCAGAGTATTTCAAGAATATAATGGGCCCTGCTGAATCATTCGATATGTGGAATCGACGTTCCCAAACTGTACCCCAGTTCAAGTTCTGGTCAACCATAATTGAATTGGAGCTGCTGATGGCTCGGTTTGTGCGGTCACTGCGGGAAGGTTGGGGAATTCGAGGCCGTACACGAACCACCATCGTCATCCACCGCTCACCACACGAGGAAGGACACAGCTTGCAAGTCAAGTTTAGAAAGAATGTACTTTCGTTTGTCGAGGTGGTAAATCAGCTTGGTCATTATTTCCTTGTTACAAACCAGGAGCTTGTAGCACTCGATACACAGACTGTCATGGAACTGGCCGTTGCTACATCGCTGTCTCAAATTCGTGAAACTGGCCACACCAGGCTGGTAAACGTTTCTGTACCAGTGCCTGATACTATCAAGCGGAACAACATACTAACCTTTGCCAATCGATCTGACCCCAAGAAAAAAAGCACGAAGGACAGTGACGTACAGAGGCAGAACATGACCTTAGTCACGCAACTTTTCCTGTCACTCCAGTCGCGTCCTGATGCTGAAATGACGGAGTGTCGAGGGTCGCTGCGGTTTGGAACAAAGTCAGACATTTTGCAATGCCTCAATGCACACACTGACCGTGCAGCTGCTGCCAAGCACGCCACGCTCGTGATTTTAGATATGGCGGCAGTAATCCACATGGTGCGCCCAACTACGGCATTCCGCGAGTACGTGACGCTTCACATAGTACCATTTTTCTGGAGGCACAAATGAAGAGTGGTACCCAACGCATCGACGCTATTTGGGATAATTACCCCGAGAAAAATAACTTCAAAGCTCTTACACAGCAACGGTTCGGGAATGGCCCACGGACAAGAATTGGCAATGGAAGCACTCAGATACCAAAGCGTGAATGGAACAGTGGCTTCCTAAAAAACGAGGAGAACAAACAGGAGCTGTTCTCATTCATCAGCACTCAGATCTCCAAGACTGACATGGGCGGAAAGCTGCGCATAAGTACTCACTTCGAGACCGTGCTCGCTAACAGACCTGTTGACCTTGCATTACTTCAGCCGTGCAACCATTCCGAGGCTGACACTAGGATCCTCCGGATGCGACACTGCATCACAGTCTTTTGGATGTAGCAAGTAGACTGCTGCTTGGACAGCCTGGTCAAGCATACCTGCACTCACCGATACATTAGTGAGTCTAACGCACGACACTAACATGTTCAGTATCGAGTCATTGCACATGCAGCGTATCGAACGCTTCGTCGTACTCATCTATAGAAAAGGATGTGGTGCAGCCGGTGTAGACGAGGCCAAGCATCGCTTGTTCACCACAGGAAGTAGATCACTGGAAAATAGTTCGCCTACCCAAGCCGCGCTGTTCCAGCATGTGAAGCGAGCACTTCTACAAGCGAGTTTCAACTGGAGTCAGGCCATTTCGGTACCAGTACACGGCAGCCCCTATGGACTACTCTCAGCGATGCTTCAGTAGCATGTGCCATTCCCTTACATTGCGGCTACGTCAAGTCATGCACATGAAGGTGCAAGTGCAACAGCGCCGGTGTCAGATGCACGGTCCTCTGCAAATGCGAAAGGGTGGGTGGGGGGGGGGGGGGGTGCGTAAATAACGAGAATGTTGACAAGGTGATGCAGTAGTAAGGACGCCAGAACATATAGGTAGTGAATTCGGAATTATTGACCTCAAATAGTGAAAAGTTAATCAGAATATGATTATCCGATGCCACAAACCCCCGAACAGCGATATTATTTGTGATCCCTGCTCTTTTGACATTTTTCATACAATTGACCTCTGGCTGACCTCAGGTTCGGGCGACCTCTGCTGTGACCCTGGTATGTAATATTGCATCCAATCGTCAAATAAATCTCAACCCGGAAACCGATACAATGATATACTGCTCGTACATATTGATTAACACTTACTAAATATGACGAATTTGACTCAAAATTACCTTTATCGTGACCTTAAGATATGACAATGACCTCAAAGTCTTTAAATAACATTATAATCGGCGGCCCCGGGGTTGTTCGTCTTGGCGCCCATCGGAAATCGAAATAGTATGGTATGGATGACATCTTGGCTAAATTTGGTGTTTTTGGAAGAATCTGAACCAAATATCCCTAACAGCCCCAACTATGGTGAACAGGCATGCATTCGGTATGGCAACGGCAAGGGGAGATTGGTTGGCTCAACATTTTGTTTTCACCTGACCAAATGGCGTGTTGGGTTCTATCATACCATGTTTGCAATACTGTGTCTCAAGCTATGGACGATACGTTTCAAGATCGCGATGACAATAGATATGACACAAAGACAAACAAACAAAGACAAAAACGAAAGAAACTTGATCAAGCAGACAGAATGAAAATTAACAATGAGCTGAAATGGTATCCCCACCCACTAGAATCAGCCATAATCAGACATATTGTTGAATGTGGTGAATGTGGTGAATGGTCGAGTTGCTGATGAAACCGTAAACGTACAAGATGCACTGGCAATTGGAGAGTGTATGGTAGCATAATTTAAGAAGACGTTGCCCACTGGCTTTTACAATACTATCCACTCCAAAGTCGTGACAATGGAATCAATGCGTGTAGGGCTAGAACAGTGTATGACATTGAAAAACTCTATGGACGATTACTTGTATTGTCACAGAAGCGTGATGTTTCACTACAGCGCATGCTTTGTTTCGAGCTTGCACTGCTTATACCCGCTATATTTGACGATTATGGAAGCATGCGCAAAGGCACAAAATCACCGATTTTGCATACACTTGCAGAGTGGACAGACGAAACAAGTGCACCAGATGTACAGGTTATAGACGGAAATGAAATTATAATTCAAATATCTTGGCCGAAGATAGTTACAGTCTTCATAAGGGCCGTCGAAAAGGATCATCGTCTCATAGTGGTGTTTGACAGATACATAGATGGGTCTATAAAGACACACGAGCGACTCGGTCGAACAGCATCAAGTGTCTGTCCCACTGTCAATCTCACTCTCGAGACAACCTTACCTGCCAGGGATACAATCATGAGAAGTACATACAAGAGGTCGCTGATACAAATAGTTTGCACAGAGAAAACTTCCGAAACCTGACTATGGTTGGGGAAGACTCTGTGTACAAACACGAAGAGGCAGACTGCATCATCACCAACTATGTGTAAGGTCCGGGTTACCACCTGAAGGGGAAATGGAGAGAATAGAAAGATAGTAGGAGCTAGATTGTGTACGCTTGATTTAATGGCTACGGTACCGGAAACGAATACGCACGGCAACCGACCCACATACGTACCTCGTCTATTTCGACCCACTTCTTAAGACGACTACACTCTCCCCCCCATTAACATGTGTCGTCCACGACACTTAAGCTTCACATAATACCCACCCGTGTCCCAAGTATTTTCAAGAGGTGAATCCTATTCCGCATCCACAAGCTGAGTCAGGGGTACTTACCACGAGTAGGTTGCACAATTCTCCCCTGAGAAAAAGAAATAAACCTCCGGGCTGGCCGAGCCCAAAAGTTATCCATCTACTTACCGACGGCAAATGCACCTAAATGTGGTTAGTTCTACGATTCCTGACTTCTAGATATAGGTACTGTGTACAACGGTGTATTTTAAATAATTACCTTGTATAAATCGAGCCTTGTCCCCAACTTAGACTTACCTTGGAACTCTAACGTTCCCGATTATACTCTCTTGATCCATGATCACCTACCCCCTGTTGAAAAGTCAATACAGGCTAGCATCACGTTTGACTATACAACACACAAGTTGAATACTTACAGTTTAGTGCACATCCACTGTGGACCGCTCCTCTGTCCCTCCCACTTAGATTGATTTTGCAATACTGTCTCTTGCATGTTCACCCATGCATAGGCGTTAGGTTCCCCTACCTGGTCATATGTTAGTCTTGCTGGTGGATTTCGCTGACGTGGTGGACGACGATTTTCTGAGGACCCTTTTGAAGATGACTGACCTGTCTCTGATCCGTCTAGATCAGGCGATGAAGCCTCTGTCCCCGATGGTTCAGAGCCCAATGACTCGTGACCGACTTGGTTGGGTGCAGAGTCTGCCAAGCTAGCCTGCGGAACGAATGAATCAGCGTCCGGGTTTAGACTGCCACGTTTGCTTACCCTCTGAGCAATGAAGTTCTCCTCATCGGACGAGCTTGAAGACGGACTTACCACAGCCGGCTCAACTTTCTTCCTCCTCTGACGACGACGTTTTTGTACGGTTTGATCCAACCGCTCCACTGGGAGGTCATTACACTGAAGCAGCAAGTTTCGGTGCAGGACTCTTGGCTTTCCATTTCCTAACTCGGGCATTACCTCGTATACTGGTACACTTTCACTAATCCTCTTCACCACAACGTGGACCGTGTCCTCCCAATGGGAGTGGGTGGAAGGTGGGTGCAAGCGATGGGTAATTTAACGATCGGGGTTCATCTTTACCGGAATTCCGACTGGAGACCTGGTTTGGCCCTCACATACGTCTTTGGCATTTTGTATGTGACAGTTGAATCTGGTTATACCCCTTATGTGAGTATTACGATTATTCGTAATCCTATTTTAGAGGAAGGGGCCAAGTGACTTTGGTGTGGTATGGACCTGCCACCAGGTCAGGTTATTCTAATTTCAGGGCTGAATATATTGTTTCTCGATGTAAATATTCAGTTCTGATTTTGGAATTTTCCCCCCAATGCAGCAGGTTAAAATGGGATCGAACCCGTTTGCCCGGCCTTACATGACCTTAGCTGTTGATAGGCCGTTAAACACCAATAAACAAACAAACAAACCTCCCAGTGGGAGCGTAACTTACAAGGACCTCCTCGTTCCCGTAGATTCCTCACCAGAACTCGGTCGCCAGACTCTAAAGCCACACTTCGTACCCTCTGGTCATAGTATGTCTTACCTTGTCTGGCTTTCCGCGAGGCATTCCGACCCGCTATCTGGTAAGCATTCTGCATACATACCTTCCATTGAGCGACATAATTTGGTCCTTGTGGTCCGTCATTGGGTGCCTGTGTGAACTGCAGGTCTATTGGCAGTCTCGGCTTTCTACCAAACAGCAAGTAGTGTGGAGCGATACCCGTTGCATCATTCCGGGTACAATTGTATGCATGAGTCATTTTCTGCACATGGTTCTTCCAATCCGATTTGAACTCGGTAATGTCTTCAACATGCCAAGTAGAGTGCGGTTCAGGCGTTCCACCTGGTCATTTCCCTGTGGATGATATGGGGTGGTGCGAGATGGCTGCACTCCACATAGCTTCTGCAGGTGGTGAAAGAAGGAGTTCTCGAATTCTCGACCTTGGTCATGATGGAGCTTTTCTGGGTACCCGTACTGGAGAACAAAATTGTTGAATATTTTCTCAGCGGCTGTCTTCCCCGACTTGTTGGTGGTAGGGTAGGCTTGAGCAAAGCGTGTAAAGTGATCAACCACGAGCAAGATATACTCGTCGTCCCCCTTACTCTTCTCCAGGTGCAGAAAATCTATGGATACCATATCAAATGGGTAAGTCGTTGCAATAGGGACTAGAGGAGCCCGTGGCTGGTAGTTTGGACGTTTATCTTTCAAGCACGAGCACACCCTCGTCACATAATGGTCTATTTGTTGACTCATGTGGGGCCAGTAGAATCGTTCTCGCGCCAGGCAAAGCACTCTGTCTGTTCCCAGGTGACCCATCTTGTTGTGCAATTCTTCAAGCACCAGTGGCTTAAACTGTTCGGGCAATACAAGCTGTTTTCGCAGAACTCCTCCTGGTAACTGTGTGTGCCTGTAGAGAAGTTTGTTCTCCACCCTCAACTTCGACCGTTGACGTATCACCGCCAATACATCAGGTGGGTCTCCTTTCCGTTCTTCTGGTGTTGGCCTCCGGCCTTCGGACAAATACAACAGTACTCGAGCTATTGAAGGATCAGCAGCTTGTGATTCCACCAGTTCACGAGGCAGGAATCCAGTGGTCTGCTCACTTACCTCGTCTGGAGCAATACCGAGGGCTGCTATCCATGCAATTGGTTCCTCGTGCGGATGTTGTGTAGCCTTTACAGTTGCACTTACCACGTCAAGTGACAGTTCCTCAGTACAATCTCTGATGACCGACTCTATTTCCAGAGGCATCCGACTAAGTCCGTCCGCATCTTGGTTCATACGTTCCCGGTTTGTAGAATGTTTGGAAATTGAAATCTGCCAGTTCAGATACCCACCTCAATCTTGTGGCATCCAGCTTTGGATGTGTCATCACGTACGCCAACGGATTGTTGTCACTGTAAACTTTGAAAGATGGAGCGTAATAGAGATACTCTCTAAAACGGTCTGAAATTGCCCATTTCATCGCTAGGAATTCCAATTTACCAGAGTGCAGATTGTAGTTCTTTTCTGCCGGCGTGAGTGTTCTGGAACCAAAGGCGACCACGCGAGGTTTTCCACTATCATCCTCTTGATAGAGAATGGCCCCGAGGCCTTCACCCGACGCGTCAACATGGAGAATATAAGGTTTCTGAAAATCAGCATATGCCATGATAGGTGGGCTGACAAGGGCATCCAGCAACACTTCCAGAACATCCTGGTGCTTAATGGTCCACGTCACCTTCGTGCTAGATGGAGCTTGACCTTGACTCTTACCTTTTGTCTGCTTTCCTTTCTTACCTTTTTGGTTACCAGACTTTGCTGTCCCTTGATTCTGAAGAAGATCAAATACCTGGCCTTTCTGGCAAAGTCGGGTACATACTTTCTGTAATAGCCCAGCAGTTTACGTACCTGACCAATGGTCGATGGTTGCTTGGACTTCAAGGCCAGAACAGCTTCCTTGTCGGCCGGGTCTATTGTATAACCGTCTTCCGAGACCATCTGTCCTAGGTACCTTACCTGCTTACGGAACAGATTGCACTTCTTCGGTTTCAACGTTATACCTTTTCCTTGTAACCGGCGTAGTACCTGACGCACATGTTCCACATGATCCTCAAATGTCCTGCTGTATACCAAAATATCATCTAGGCAAGGTAGACAAAACTTATCCCGTAGACCATCCAAGCTCTCTTCCATAAATGTCTGGAACGCCCCAGGTGCCCCTGAAAGTCCGAACGGAATTCTCGTCCACTCATACAGGCCCCATGGGGTCACAAAGGCCGTCATGTGCTGGCATTCCTGTTTGATGAAACCCTGGTGATAGGCCTTACCCTGGTCTAGGACGGTAAACCACCGACTTCCGCCTAAACTATCTAGAGCGTCTTGGATGCGAGGAATCGGCTGACTGCTTGGGATGCTCTTTGCGTTAAGTTTCCTAAAGTCACAGCAGAGACGAAGGGAACTGTCCTTTTTCCTCACTCAGACAATCGGGCTGGAATATGGTGATTTTGATTTTTTTACCCACCCTTTAGCCAGAAGTTCCCTTAAATAGTCTTTGACTTCTTCATACAGAGGTCTTGGAATAGACATATATGAATGTTGTACTGGAATATCATCTCGTAGACGAATATCCATCTCTAGATCAGGAACGCAACCAATGTCATTGTCATCCCTCGCGAAGACAGCCGATTCTTCACGCAACATTCGCTGCA
>CM055277.1:47211458-47230105 GCA_029237695.1 Conchocele bisecta
CATTCGCTGCACTAGGCGCCCCGTGCAGGCACCGGGGCGGGATCAACTGATCCTGAGAATAGTGCTGCAGTAGCCATTGCTTGTCGTAAAAGGCGACTAAACTGGCTTAACGATTGGGTTCATACTTTCCGGAACCCACTATACCGGATTTGGCCCTCGTGTACATTTTTGGCTTTCTTGTATGTGAGAGTTGAGTCGGGCTATGCCCCATATATAAAAGTAAGATTAGCGCTAATCCTATTACTTTTAGGGGATGGGATAAATGATGCTGGTGTGGCGAGGGCCTGGCACCAGATCAGGTTGTTCTAATTTCAGGACTGAATATATATTTTGATTGTAAATATTGAGTTCTGAAGTTGGGATTTACCCCCCTCGGACAGGTGGATATGGGACTCGACCCCGTTGACCCGTCTGCGTGTAGACTCCCTGAGGCTTGTACCTCTATGTCAGAAAAGCGGACGTTAAACCCTATTCACTCACTCACTCACTCGCTGCACTAGGCTCACCTGTTGAGGGGTCAGACCCGCGTCCTGCAGATCCACTGTGGATCCCATTTGTCTGTACAATGATCAGTCTCATTGCTTACCTTTTCATGGATCTTGGACTCACTTACCTTTGTACTTACGTTCTCGTTACGATGGTTACCATCGCCCTGAATGACTGGTATGTGTAGCACTGATTTTACAGTCTGTAGATTGCCCAGAGTTGTTCTAGGTGAACTTGTTATTGGGTGGTTATGATGATTAGAGAGCATGACACCGATGTGACTAGTAGATCCCTTTCCTACATTTACCACTGTTTCCTGGAGTTCAAGACCATCTGGGTACGAATTATCAAGTTTTGGAGCCAATATTGCCGTTCTGTTACGATCAGTGACCCCGGTATGAACCGACAGCCTCAGTAACTGAGATGTGTTGGATGGTACAGTCACTGTGTGATTACCTGTTTTAACCGGACACATATGCTGTTTCTAATCACCTCGGCTAAACGTTCAATATTTGTGCCAGGGACATCAGGTATGGTACGCTGCAATTGGCACAAATCAACTTGATTCTCGATCACTTGGGCAATAACGTTGAACCCCACAATTGGCCTCTCTAATCCAGCAGCTGTTTCCACTAGAAAAGGGACATCCAATTCTGCAATTTCTGGTTTTCCAAACAAAGTAAATTGTAATTCCACCCATCCCGAAAATGGAACTGATGTGCCATTAGCGGAGTTCACATTTAGACCTTCGGGAACTAATTCGCTAATGGGTCTCACTTCCATGTTCGGAAAATGAGCACTGAGCCAGTTGCAGTTTACCAACGACACCTGAGCACCAGTGTCCCATAAGACCTCAGTAGTTACCCCATTTAAAGTACAATGGACTTTACATTGTTCACCTACTAACTTAGTCACATGATTCATTGTGGTGGCGACCCTTTAAGATTGCCCCGATATCTCTTTTTTTTAGCACTTTATTTGCTTTGTCCACAATCACCAACCACACTGAAGACTTTTGGGAGTTCCCCTTTTTTTAGCATGAGGAGACACACACATTCGTACAATTTCCAATTTTATTCATCCAAAACTATTAATAATTAGTTCGCAATATAACATCGCTCAGAAGTATCAGTATTCAAATTTTCGGATATTTTAGTAACTCCGTATATATTGACACTTGTAGAATACCCTAATGAACTCCTCAAGAAACTTTAGCAAGACCTCCCGAGAAATGGATTTACGGCTTTATATAATACGAATCCCGCCAAAATGGGACGATAAATACATGAAATACGAAAATACCATGAGTCTAACATAACCCGTGCAAATGACAACCTGACGGAGTATATAACCTACTGACGGAGCAAATCACTGGATTTACAATATAACGAGAAATACATGAAGCACGAGACGTGTCTGAATATACAACATCACGTGTATATAATAATCTGACGGAGTATAACCAACTACTGACGGAGCAAATGTTAATAATACATTTAAATCGCGATCTTCGCGACATTCATAGTCTTTGGAGAAATTTCATGCACCAACCCCCTCAGTTCATTCACTTCAACAGTGGTACTATTTGACATGTTTGAGGCTGGAAACTTTGTATAACTATTCTCTGTAGAGAGACGGTGTATTGTACTGCATTGCTTAACAGCCTGTTGACCACAGTTGTTACATGTTTTATGGGGATCAATTTCATCACGGGCTACAGATTTTCCCCCTGCTGCAACCCTGTGGCGTTTCCCGACCACCGACATCCACGCTTGAAATGTTCAATACTTCCACATTTCCAACAATGCTGACACGACTCTCCGGTTCCAGCTTGTTGGCACTGATGACATCCAGGCTTCCACCTATTACCAGATGTTTTCCAGTGACGCTCCGGTTGCTTTGTCCTGTTGAAATTGGAGTTCACTTGTGTTGGCGGCCTTTCAAGATGCCGTTTCAGCTCCATCACTTCTGCACGCAGTTCACGCATTTCTGTTTGAAGGACACCCTCCTTGACTACTTTTGGTTCAGACACTTTACCAACATCCACCTCGGCAACTTTAGCGGTTTTCTGTACCCCGTGTGATGTCGATTTCTTGGAGATTTCAATTTTGTGTTGGCGTTTCGCCGCACGGCCAGTTATTGCGTTCATCACCGTCACCAGTTCCTCATCGGAAACGTCCTTTTTGGCTAGGGTAACTGTAAATTCACTTCTGATAATATCGTCCCGAATTCCAGTGGATAGTGACCGACAGAACATGGTCTGTACTAATTCAGGGTCGTATGCAACATCAGCACACTCTTCTCCAGATGCAAACAGTACTTTCTGCCGGATGTCGAGCGCTCGGAATAAGAAATAGTGTGGCGATTCGTTATGGTCTTGCGACAGGCCACATAACTGTTGATATAACTCTGTTGGCGTGAGCTCTTTGTAGTAGGACCGTATTATAGAGTTCAATGTGTCAATGTCCAGACTGTCACGGCTCTGAAGTTAATTCCGTAAACGGTTACCTGGTGAAATTGCCCGGATCACCGCCTCAACCACCTCATGGTCTGAATATCCCTTGGCAATGGCGGTTTTAACTTGACGCATGTAGCTAGTAAATGACAGTCCCGATTTCGCGTCGCCTATTTGTCCGGATAACTTGAAATCCTTGCGGAATTGGTAGGTGTGTGGTTCCTTTGGCGGTGTACCCGTAGATGAAATGTCTGTGGTGCCGGAGATGCTCTTGGCGAGTGAGTGACTCATCTCCTTCATCACTTCCACGCCCCCATCATCCTCCTTCCCCACTGTCCCAACAAATTCTTCAATAACGCTCAATTTGTTGGCCCTGCTTGCCTTCGTCGCGTCAAACAATGGTACGAAATGCTTGGCTACCCGCTTGACGTCCTCGATCGAAGCCACATACATCTTGGCCTTCACATCGGCGCATATTTCAAGAAATTCTTCTGTCATTTTGACAGGATCCCGGACGAGCCCCCAAATGTAAGGTCCGGGTTACCACCTGAAGGGGAAATGGAGAGAATAGAAAGATAGTAGGAGCTAGATTTTGTACGCTTGATTTAATGGCTACGGTACCGGAAACGAATACGCACGGCAACCGTCAGAGTCAAGAATCAAGAATCTCAATAATACTAATACTAACGTCACTGCTTTCGATGCTCCTATTGTCCGGAATGACGTCGTCACGACTGCCGCCAACACTGACGTCGACACTAGACCCCGTACTGACGACACTGGTATTGTCTGGAATGACGTCATTATGACTGCCGTCAACACTGACGCTGACACTAGACTCCGCACTGACGACACTGAAATTGGCTGGAGTGACGTCATTATGACTGCCGTCAACACTGACGCTGACACTAGACTTCGCACTGACGACACTGAAATTGTGTGGAGTGACGTCATTATGACTGCCGTCAACACTAGACTCCGCACTGACGACACTGAAATTGTCTGGAGTGACGTCATTATGACTGCCGTCAACACTGACGCTGACACTAGACTCCGCACTGACGACACTGAAATTGTCTGGAGTGACGTCATTATGACTGCCGTCAACACTGCTGACAGGATCTAATTTACTAATGTCAAAGTCGTTTAATATATCCATTTGTTGTATTTCGTTCACCGCTGGCCCTTCGTTAACCAAGTCCAGGATTTCGTCGTCCGACGAAATATCTTCATAGTACTGGTATCTAGGTGACTCGTCACCTTCGCGCCGGGTATTTAACTTCGCGGTCCTTGCCTCCGATTGTGTGTACTTATGCATATTGGTTAGATGTTCAAGTAGATATCCACGTCTGATGAATGTTGATGTACACTTCGGTTTTACGCACTTCCAATGTTTTCTTGGTAGGTGACGTTCTAATATGTGGCGCTTCAAATTCCGCTTGTATTTATACATTTTGTTACAATCCTCGCAAGTATACATTTCCGATCACTTGGATATAACGGCTATACATTCACTATCCAACAGTCCGCGAGTAATTGAAATAGCACACTGACCAAGAACCTTACACAACAGGCACGATCGCCCCGTGCAATTTCCACATCAGTAAACACTACACCTGTATTGCTCCGGTAGAGCACGTGCATGTAATTGTTCTATACACCATTGCTCCGTTGACACGTTCTGGCGGGAAACTTCGCGGGAACTCACCACGATGATCACGATCACCTTGTGCAAATTTTCACTTCAGTAAACACTACAAGTACATTGCTCCGGTAGCGATGTAGAATGTATAACCGCGATTAAAAGTTACACGTTCACTCGAACTTCTATTGGATACAGCAAATCTAATGGTCTTCTTAACTTTATTCCTGTAGATGTTTGCACTTCAGCCGATCTAATCTTTCCATCTTGACTAGATCGTAATTGCGTTAATTTTCCTAATTTCCACCGTCCTCGAGGTACATTGTCTTTTATCAAAACTACGTCACCAACGCTAGGAGAAACATGAGATTGCACCCTGTGTGCTCTTATCTTGCTCTCAGTTCTTTCCCGAAGGCTCAGCAAGTATTCATTCCGCCACACCTGCCAAAATGTATCTAGTATTCGCTGGCCTTTTTTCCAAAGTTTCAATAGTTTATCAGCACTACTTTCATACGGATTATACGATGGATCATTGTCACTTTCCAAGTCCGGTATGCCTGTACGCGGATTCAAGCAGATGAAATGACCAGGAGTTATAGGAATTGAGGATTTCAAATCATCTCCGATGTACACCAAAGGCCGTGAGTTCATAACTGCTTCAGATTCTTTAATAAATGTTGACATTGTTCCACTGATAATAACTTCCGACCTATAGTCTTTCGTAGAGCTCGCTTAACGAGACCAACCAGGCGTTCATAAAACCCGCCCTTCCAAGGTGCTAGCTCTGTGATGAATGTCCACTTGATATCTTTATTTGAAGCATAGTTCTGAACTTCTCCATATAAACTTCATTGTGTTACTGGATAACTTAACTTGCTTGGCATTGTCGCTGATGATCTCTACAGGCGTCCCTCTTGTGGCAATAAATCTTCTAAAACACAGAAGAAACGTATCTGCTGACATGTCTTTCACCAATTCCAGATGTACGGCACGGGTAACAAGACATGTGAAGAGACACACCCAAACTTTTTGCGTTTCTCCGTTTTCTTTTACGGAGAGTGGTCCTAGGTAGTCTACCCCAACCCTGGAGAATGGAATCGACTCCGAAACACGTGACTTCGGTAACGGTGCCATTGCTGGTAACTTGTAGGCACCTCCTTCAGTCTTCCGACATGTTTTACAGCCTTTCAGAATTTTCCTAATGGTTGCACGACCGTGTGGAATCCAGAATCGATGTCTTACTTCACCTAAGGTTTGAGACACGCCACTGTGCATTAACTTTATGTGGTTCCTTTCAATGAATAATGCTGTTAGTTTTCCTCCTGTTGGTAGTAGAATTGGAAATCTGGCTGCTTCGCTGATGTTAGCGTACTTCAACCTGCCACCGCACCTTAACATGCCGTCTTCACCAAGGAATAAATCGAGCTGCCTAACAAGATTATTTGACCTTTTCTCAGCGATTGCGTCAAACACATCTGCATACTGTTTTCTCTGTAAATACTTCTGCCATTTACATTCTGCAGCTTTCAATTCGTCACTGATTAAATGTCTAGTTGTACACTGTTTGCCGCGCATTTTATTTACAAATCGTTGACACCACGCTGTCACTCTTATCAGTCTGGTCACTGAAGAGTAATTATTGTCATCTATTTCAAACGGTGTTGTACATGTACTACCTGCTATTTGTGTTTCTAGAACACTTAATCACTTTGCATTTTGGATTTTCCTAATGTGTACTCATTTTCAGTTTCTGTCACATCACTGTTAATGTTTCTACCACATAATGGAATTTCGACAGTTTGGTCCGAATCTTGTACCAAATGTGGGCACTCAGCATTTGGGAACAATAGCCATTCCGGTCCGTTCCAACACAGTTTGTCTTTGCACAAGTCTGATATTGCACAGCCTCGACTTGCCGCGTCTGCAGGATTATCCTTTGTATTCACATACCGAAATTGAATATTTTCATGGTGTCTAATTTCTTTCACTCTGTTTTCTATGAAAACTGGTAGTTTCTTCTTAGAAGATATCCAATGCAACACACATTGTGAATCAGACATCAACACTATTGAATCCAGTGGAAGCTTAATCTGTGTCTACGAATTTCACACTCCTCACGCCAATAAGAACAGCCAACAGTTCGAGTCTGGGTATGGACATACCTTTTAACGGAACAATTCGTGTTTTACTGAATATAAAGTCCGACTTCGCACTATTGTCTGTCTTTTGTACCAGATATACTGACGTAGCATACTCTTTTGCGGAAGCATCACAGAAACACACAATTTCATATTTGGTTTCACTTCGTGGATCTGGAATGGAAACACACCTGCTTATCACTACGTCCCCAATTTTCATCAAATCTTCTTTTATCTCCATCCATTTGCTTGTATATGTTGAATCAAGCTCGTCATCCCAGTTCAGATCTTTACCCCAAACAGTTTGAAGCAGGAGTTTTCCTCTCAGGGTAACCGGAGCGAATAACCCCAACGGGTCAAATATTGATGCTAATTGTTTCAACACATTTCGTTTCGTTTTTGTCAGTTCTTTATTGAGTATGTTGGACTTTTGGATAGCTAGTGTGTCTGTTTCGGTATTCCGAGTATCACCCAACACTTTGATTGTTTCGTCCTTTTCTAGATCTTCATTAGCGATTTCACTGTTCACTTGTTCACTATTGGTTTTCCATTCTCTTAAGTTCATTTTTGCCTCACTGAACATCGCTTTGGCACCTCTATACAAGGCATTGGCTTCTTCCGCTGTATCTGTTCATGTAACTACATTGTCCATGTAGATATTTTCTTTCAGCTGTTCCGCCAACGGTGATTAAAGGAGTTTAAATGATACTCGATGGTAGCCCCGAGAAGAAAAGGGCTGGCGATTATTCCAAAGGGTACACGCCTAAAACGTAGTTCCTGAAGATGATTGTCGTCTACCAGTGCTTTCTTGAAGTCTTTAAACCAAAAGAATCTCGTAACATCTCTTTCCGAAGTCTGTAACTCTACTTGTAGAAAGGCCTTTTCGATGTCGGTAACGATACCGATTTTAGGTATTCTGAATCTCAAAATCATACCGCACAGGTTACGCAGCAACACAGGACCTCTGTATAGGCATTCGTTAAGACTTTGGTCTTCCTTTCGCGCCCTTGCTGATGCATCGTAAACAACTCTCAGTTTGGTTGTGTCCTTTTGGGGCTTGATTACAACATGATGTGGAATATAATGTCGGATCCCATCGCTTGTTTCTCTATCTACCCTCTCAATAACACCCTTTTGCAGCTGATCCTGGATCACCGCGTCATATCTTTGCATTAACTCCGGCTGATTCCGCATCTTGTTCACTAATGACTTAAGTCTTCCCAATGCTAAGCCACGATTTTCAGGAAGATCTTGGATGTCTTCTTTCCAATGCCACGTAACCTGGTAACGTCCATTTTCACGTTTAAGTGTTTCTTTAAATCTCTGTAGTACCTCTACATCAGATTTATCTTCGGTTTCATCAGTAATTCCTATGGATTCCATATTCCAAAAATCTTCCAGATTTGGTTTTTGAGGAAGCACTTCATCAACATCTTCGAATACATTATTGTCACCCTTCTTTGTCAGGTTGTTTCCATGTGTCAATATCAACATATTTATGTCATTTGAATATTCCTCACTATTTCCGGAGTATGTTTTCCCAGATAATATCCAACCGAACTTTGACGAGATCAAATACAGTCCCGTATCCACTACAATTTTCTCAGATTCAATTATATCGAGATAGTAATCATTTCCCACTAGTAGTTCGAGCGAATTTGACTCTGTCTCTGTTGGAATGGTATCTGCTAATGTCAAGGTTTGCGTAAGGGCTAGCAACTTCTCTTTGTGTTCCAGACTTATTGGATGACGTTGTATTACTCCGCTGATACTTGGCACTATGTTTGCCGTCATTGACATGTAGTTTCCATCTTTAAGTCTTACTTTCAACGTTGTTGATTTCGTTTGCATTGTCTTCGCCTTTACACTTCCAAATGTTACTAAACGTATTTCTTGTTCCTTTTCTTCCGGAAGGCATAAACGCTCTGCTAACGACTTTGTAATGTATGTCCTGTGAGAACCTGTATCTAGTAGCACACGCACGTTTTCACTTTTCACGCTGGAATTTCCTTTTATTTACGTTAATGCTGTTTGCATTAACACTGTTTCATTATAACAAAGAAGTCCGGCTTCTTCATCAACCTTTTGTGTCTTATTCACTTCTTCTGAAAGATGAACACTTTCGTTCACTGCCTTTTTCTCAAACCTGTTTTCACAAAGGCTTCTATGATGCACTTTTACTTTCCCGCAATATACACAGGCCCTTGAACTTTTACATTCCTTTGCCATATGATTATCCCTCAGACATTTAAAACAACTACCTTTTAATTGCTGTTTTCTTTCTTTGATTGTTTTATATTTGTCACATTGGTCGCTCCAATGATCCTTTTCGCAGAATCTACACTTTCTACTTGGTTGTTTCAATAGTCCTTTCTTTTCACTGGCAACTAAGGTTTCCGTCGTATATTTTGGTGAAGTTTGGCTTGCAAAACCTCTAAAGTTTGTATTCTGCTTTGTAGCTTGAAACCTCTGAACTTTATCATCACGGTAATTTGGTCTTTCAGAATATTTGCCTTTTTCCGCCTTCTCTTTCGATATTACATATTGCCGTAACATATCTCGTAACTTCAGTATTGTCCATTTGTTGTCCGCACCTTTCAGTAATTCAAGCTGCAAGAGGACGTCACTGGGCTATTTACTGCGTATCATAGACACGAACACCTGTTGATCCAAATTCTCCTCCAGCACTTCTAGGCTACGCAGATGACGTTCGATTGTGTCCATAAAGAATCGTAAACTCTCTATTGTATTCTTAACCGGAGCCAAATTGATTAACCTCTTATAGTGATTGTCAACAATATCCTGTTTGTCACCAAATATTTGCTTTAGAATCCGAACTGCAACACTATAATTTTCATTTGACAGTGTAAGGCCGGCTATCGCACTTCTAGCTTCACCAGTAAGTTTTCCCTTTAGATAGTTGAATTTATCAATATGTGTTAGATTATCATTTCCATGAACCGCACTTTCGAATGAATCCCAGAATTCTGTCCATTGTAACTTGTTTCCACTAAAACCAATTATATCTATCCTAGGCAACTTAACTGCAGTTGTCTTTTTATGCGTGTGTTGAGACTTAATGAATTCTTGTTGCATTCTCATTTGCACTTCACTTCTTTCCTGTTGTCTCATGAAGAACTCCTGTTGTAACTTCATTTGAAGGTCACACATCTTTTCCACAACACTTCCATCGGTTTCATGAGCATATGTATCACTTTTGTCACGCTTTACTTTCTTTTCAGATTCACTTAGCTCTTCTTCCAGAAATTGAAGTTTGTAACCCACTGACAATGCCTTGCTAGACAAATTGGAATCATCTTCAACAATAACTTGTGTTAATTCATCATCTGAATCACCTACGGCTTGGGCTAACTTTTCGGACTGATTACTAAGTGTTTCAATGTAAATATTTATTTTCAATTTGCATTCACTCACTTGCTGCCGAACAGTCTTACATTCTTGAACCGACAACTCATCAACATTTGTCTTCAACAATGTTGACCCAACATGCACCTCTCTGTCCAGTACATTAAAAAACCGAGTACGCACTCCCTTTACATATTGTAAATTAGTCTGAGCCATGATGAGTATATCAACACATTAAACTACGCAGAATCACAGAACACATTCCATGTTTCGCACAATTTACAAGCAAGTTGGTGATGAACAATGGGTACTTACAGTTCATCCATCATGTCCAAAATCTTCTTCATCACCTCGTTCGTAATCCTCAATTTTAACCTTCCATTTTCCGCTTTTCACTTTAACACTTTTCACTTATCACTTTTACACTTTTACACCTTTCACTTTTACACTTTCCTATCTTCCCGGGTTCCGGCACCAAATTCAATGTGGTGGTGACCCTTTAAGATTGCCCCGATATCTCTTTTTTTTTTTAGCACTTTATTTGCTTTGTCCTCAATCACCAACCACACTGAAGACTTTTGGGAGTTCCCCTTTTTTTAGCATGAGAAAACACACACATTCATACAATTTCCAATTGTATTCATCCAAAACTATTAATAATTAGTTCGCAATATAACATCGCTCAGAAGTATCAGTATTCAAATTTTCGGATATTTTAGTAACTCCGTATAGATTGACACTTGTAGAATACCCTAATGAACTCCTCAAGAAACTTTAACAAGACCTCCCGAGAAATGGATTTACGGCTTTATATAATACGAATCCTGCCAAAATGGGACGATAAATACGTGAAATACGAAAATACCATGAGTCTAACATAACCCGTTCAAATGACAACCTGACGGAGTATATAACCTACTGACGGAGCAAATCACTGGATTTACAATATAACGAGAAATACATGAAGCACGAGACGTGCCTCAATATACAACATCACGTGTATATAATAATCTGACGGAGTATAACCAACTACTGACGGAGCAAATGTTAATAATACATTTAAATCGCGATCTTCGCGACATTCATAGTCTTTGGAGAAATTTCATGCACCAACCCCCTCAGTTCATTCACTTAAACAGTGGTACCCTAATGTTTGACATGTTTGAGGCTGGAAACTTTGTATAACTATTCTCTGTAGAGAGACGATGTATTGTCTTACAAACTGATTTATGTGAGGACCATTGCTTAGTTTGACATGTGTCCGAACAATAATGTACCGATTTACATTGACTGCATTGCTTAACGGCCTGTTGACCACAGTTGTTACATGTTTTATGGGAATCAATTTCATCACGGGCTGCAGATTTTCCCCCTGCTGCAACCCTGTGGCGTTTCCCGACCACCGACATCCACGCTTGAAATGTTCAATACTTCCACATTTCCAACAATGCTGACACGACTCTCCGGTTCCAGCTTGTTGGCACTGATGACATCCAGGCTTCCACACATTACCAGATGTTTTTCAGTGACGCTCCGGTTGCTCTGTCCTGTTGAAATTGGAGTTCACTTGTGTTGGCGGCCTTTCAAGATGCCGTTTCAGCTCCATCACTTCTGCACGCAGTTCACGCATTTCTGTTTGAAGGACACCGTCCTTGACTACTTTTGGTTCAGACACTTTACCAACATCCACCTCGGCAACTTTAGCGGTTTTCTGTACCCCGTGTGATGTCGATTTCTTGGAGATTTAAATTTTGTGTTGGCGTTCCGCCGCACGGCCAGTTATTGCGTTCATCACCGTCACCAGTTCCTCATCGGAAACGTCCTTTTTGGCTAGGGTAACTGTAAATTCACTTCTGATAATATCGTCCCGAATTCCAGTGGATAGTGACCGACAGAACATGGTCTGTGCTAAATCAGGGTCGTATGCAACATCAGCACACTCTTCTCCAGATGCAAACAGTACTTTCTGCCGGATGTCGAGCGCTCGGAATAAGAAATCGTGTGGCGATTCGTTATGGTCTTGCGACAGGCCACATAACTGTTGATATAACTCTGTTGGCGTGAGCTCTTTGTAGTAGGACCGTATTATAGAGTTCAATGTGTCAATATCCAGACTGTCACGGCTCTGAAGGTAATTCCGGTTACCTGGTGAAATTGCCCGGATCACCGCCTCAACCACCTCATGGTCTGAATATCCCTTGGCAATGGCGGTTTTAACTTGACGCATGTAGCTAGTAAATGACAGTCCCGATTTCGCGTCGCCTATTTGTCCGGATAACTTGAAATCCTTGCGGAATTGGTAGGTGTGTGGTTCCTTTGGCGGTGTACCCGTAGATTAAATGTCTGTGGTGCCGGAGATGCTCTTGGCGAGTGAGTGACTCATCTCCTTCATCACCTCCACGCACCCATCATCCTCCTTCCCCACTGTCCCAACAAATTCTTCAATAACGCTCAATGTTTTGGCCCTGCTTGCCTTCGTCGCGTCAAACAATGGTACGAAATGCTTGGCTACCCGCTTGACGTCCTCGATCGAAGCCACATACATCTTGGCCTTCACATCGGCGCATATTTCAAGAAATTCTTCTGTCATTTTGACAGGATCCCGGACGAGCCCCCAAATGTAAGGTCCGGGTTACCACCTGAAGGGGAAATGGAGAGAATAGAAAGATACTAGGAGCTAGATTGTGTACGCTTGATTTAATGGCTACGGCACCGGAAACGAATACGCACGGCAACCGACCCACATACGTACCAGGTAGGGGAACCTACCGCCTATGCATGGATGAACATGCAAGAGACAGTATTGCAAAATCAGTCTAAGTGGGAGGGACAGAGGGGCGGTCCACAGTGGATGTGCACTAAACTGTAAGTATTCAACTTGTGTGTTGTATAGTCAAACGTGATGCTAGCCTGTGTCGACTTTTCAACAGGGGGTAGGTGATCATGGATCAAGAGAGTATAATCGGGAAAGTTAGAGTTCCAAGGTAAGTCTAAGTTGGGGACAAGGCTCGATTTATACAAGGTAATGATTTAAAATACACCGTTGTACGCAGTACCTATATCTAGAAGTCAGGAATCGTAGAACTAACCACATTTAGGTGCATTTGCCGTCGGTAAGTAGATGGATAACTTTTGGGCTCGGCCAGCCCGGAGGTTTATTTTTTTGTCTCAGTGGAGAATTGTGCAACCTACTCGTGGTAAGTACCCCTGACTCCGCTTGTGGATGCGGAATAGGATTCACCTCTTGAAAATACTTGGGACACGGGTGGGTATTATGTGAAGCTTAAGTGTCGTGGACGACACATGTTAATGGGGGGAAGAGTGTAGTCGTCTTAAGAAGTGGGCCGAAATAGACGAGGTACGTATGTGGGTCGGTTGCCGTGCGTATTCGTTTCCGGTACCGTAGCCATTAAATCAAGCGTACACAATCTAGCTCCTACTATCTTTCTATTCTCTCCATTTCCCCTTCAGGTGGTAACTCGGACCTTACATATGTCATGTCTCTTGTTTACCAGAAATACCAGTACATACAAATAGTATCGGATGACACAGACGTGTTTGCGTTGCTTGTCTTTTTATGCCAGTTTTTAAGAAACTGGTGGCATATAGTGTTTGGACCGTCCGTCTGTTTGTCTGTCTGTCTGTCTGTCCGTCTGTCACACTTTTCGGTTAACCAATTTGTCACAGTTTCTCAAATATGCTGCAGGTGGCATCCGCGTTCGAGAGACGCATTTCTTATTCTGTTGGCAGTGGCAGTGCACTACACACCTGTCGATTAAAAGTCTGATGGAAGACTAATCAACGCCAGCGCTACACAGCTTGGTCCCAAGTCAGTGAAACTGCTTGCTACACATGCACTGACGGGATGTGACATTGTTAGATAGCTGTTTGGCAAAGGAAAATTATCAGCGGTTGCAGTCATGGTAAAACATTATGTTTGTCTGGAGATACTTGGGGAACACACATCACCTATGGACGAAATTATCACAGCTGATCATAGGTTTGTAGGCAGGATGTATACGGAAAAAACAGTCTAATACGTCCATGAACCAATTACGACACACCACATTTATGAGTAAGAGGGACACTCCAAAAATCAAGACATTACCACCACATTGTCAATGTGAAATTTGGACATTTTAGTCGTAAGAAGTTTAGTGAAACGGGCCCCATATCTCCACTAACCCGAAGGACAAGGTCACAATCTTAGTGCTTTCACAAACTTAAGATTGGCGGAAATGTGTTTCCTTTCACCCAACTTCTTGATATTACACACATGCCTTTCCTCATGCCGTGACAAATCCACGACCCTCAGTCCCTCGCTAACGCCAAAGTCAACGTTCACCTATTTAAAGTTGGGGTCCCATCTATTTGGCAGAAACTGTTCTTTATAGGATTAGGGTAAGTGTATAATTGACAATGTGTACCTATTCCACCACTTTTAAACATTACGAGTGCTCGCCATACAGATATAATCATTTATTAATAGTTAAATTACTGACAGAGACGCTCGGTTGTATCCGATTGTTTTGATATGCAAATGAGGTAAGACATGTTTAAATGATTTATATCAATTAAATCCGTCACGTGAATAAATAGTTTTAGCGACATATTATAAAGTATGATCATTGCTCATCAAAAATATAAATAGAGAAAATAAATAGTTGTTTCCGTTAACCGTTTAAGGAAACACGGTTATCATCCCTGATATCAAGAGTGCAATTACGTTTCACGTAAAATCTATTATAAAGCCAATTAACACGTCCGGTAATGGTAAATGACTGTTTGTAATGCCCGAAAAAATTGACGAAAACAATATGTCTTCTTAGACTTAGATTTACAAACCTGGTATGTGGGAGTCCAGGTTTAACATTGTGGGAATGTTTTTACATATGATGTTTACATCCTGTGTTATAGATTCGTTCGTGTGAACCAGATCGAAGGACTACTTTTTGCGGAGTTTCGGATGAATATTGCCAACGACCTGTTTTATTTAAATTTAACATTGACACCAACGTGTTGAAAATAACCTGTGCAATATATACTGAGCAACAGTAAAAACGTTTCCCACCATATTCAGGGAAAGATTGCTGGAAATCTATTAGGATGGTGGTGCTAAAACCTGTGCAGAAAATGAAGTTTAATCACTTGTGAATCCATATCAGTTGACAAAATTTTGTTGCGATGAAAAGATTTCGAGTGACACGGCGAATTCGGAGGGTCAAAATAAAATATCTGATTTTTTAATATTTTTTAAAAAATGTTTAGGGCTTGATGATTTCTTTCTAAAAAAACTTCCACTGTATTCTGTATGATTAATATCGTGTGTGGCCACCATTTGCATGAATACACGCCATAATTCTACGGCGCATGGACGTGACGTAACGCAGAATTAGTGGGTTAGGCAGATTCCTCCATTCTTGTTGTAAAGCCCGTGTCAGATCTCGAATGTTGTCAATTTGGTGGTTAGCCCTCGGCTTACGACCCACCTCATTCCAGACGTGCTCGATTGGGTTGAGATCAGGGGAAACCGCATGCCATGGTAGGACGTCGACGTTGTTACGAGCCAGGTATTGAGTTGTGATTCTGACTGTGTGCGGGCGGGCATTGTCTTGCTGCAATGTTATATCAGGGCCCTGGTGGCGAATGAAAGGCATTGCATGAGGAGTTCGCACCTCAGCAATGTAGCGTTGTGCATTGAGATTTCCCTGTATGACCACGAGCTCAGTCTTACAGTTCCCCATGATCCCACCCCACACCATTACACTCCCTCCCCCGAACCTGTCCCTCTCAACCAACCACACAGCAATCGGCGAATCTCTCGTTTTTGCGTCTGTATACGCGTAGCCTACCATCTGCATGGCGGAGTGTGAACCGAGATTCGTCAGTTCATTTTTGTGTCTGTATACGCGTAGCCTACCATCTGCATGGCTGAGTGTGAACCGAGATTCGTCAGTAAAGATAACTCGGTTCCACTCAGCCCGCCGCCAATTCAAAAGACGTCGCGACCACAATAACCTACCATCACGGTGACGTCGCGTCATTATTTGACCGGTATATGGGCGTCATGCTCTGATTGGCAGCGCGTTGCATTACAAGCGCCTACGGATGGTCTGCGCTGACACACCGTATCTTGTAGCCGTTACGGTCGCTGGCAAACGACGTGACGTAAGCGGGTTAACGTGATGTAGCGGTCAGTCCTGGCGGTGGTGGCACGGGGGTGACCAGGGCGGGGGGACGATCGTCAACAGTCCCAGTATGTTGATACCGGGTCACAAGCCTCTGTACGGTCTTCCGACAGCAGCCGAACCTGCGGGTCATTCCCGTGTCCAGCATTCCAATTGCCTGATTTCTTTCAACTTTAGACAAGCGTGGCATGATGAAAACAATGAAAAGGTAAAACGTTTTTCAATTTTCGGATTAGCCTGTGTCGCAAATATCGTACGACGTTGACTGAATTAATTTATCTAGTACAGGTATAGCGCGCACGTGCAATAAGTGGAAATAAACGTTCCGGTTGGTGACCGTTTTGAACGTCGTGTATTTGGTGGAAACTTAACACAGGTGTATTCACAAAATGGCCAGTGTCTCGCATGTACATTCACAGAATGTGTAACATAAACATATCCAGAGATATATCGGTTCAAAAAGTGGGACGTTTCTAGTGTTGCTGAGTATACTTATTTGAATAATTAAAGAACAGAGAATCTCATTGTGTATATTACGCTCTATTTTATAACAACATGTGGAACTATTTTGTTGCCCATTAGCAAAATCCCTGGAGGTATTTCGTCTCCTGCAAATAGCAGATCGTGATCCAAGGGTAACACCGTCGGACTGCCACGCTGGTGACGCAAAAGGCGTCAGTATTTTTAATTCTGATTCTGATTTTTAGCTCACCTGAGCGAAGCTCATGTGGGCTATTGTTACCGCAATGTATCCGTCCGTCCGTCGTCCGTGAACATTTTCAAAAGTCTTGTCCTCGGTAACCATTCGGCCTATAGTCACCAAACTTCATGGTCATGGTCCTTAGGTAGGGGGATTACAAAATTGTTAAAATGACGTCATTACGTAATCCTAAAAATAGCACAAATTCTTCAAAAATCTTCTTCTTGTGAACCGCTAGCCGGATTTCGACGACATTTGGTAGGAATGATCGATGTACAATGCTCTTTCAAAGTTGTTAAAATGGTGACCCCGGGTCAAATATGGGCGTGGCCCGTGGGGTCAAATTAGGGTCAAATTTGATATTTCAAACGTCTTGTTCTCGTGAATCGCTTGGCCGATATTGGCCAAATGTCACGGTAATGGTTATTGGGTCGAGCTTTTTCATTTTTGTTTAAATGGTGGTGGTCATCGCGAAATCAAAGATGGCCGCTGTTGAAAAGTAGGTCAAATTCTTAAAAAATCTTCTCGCGAACTGCCAGGCCAATTTTTACGAAACTTGGTATGAATGATCGATAGTCAACGCTGGTTCAGATTCCTTCAAATGGTGGACCCCGGGTCAAAAATGGGCAGGGCAGGAGGGGTCATGTAGGGGTCAAATGTCACATTTGACCGAATATGGTCATGTCATATATTAAATCGAAGGTATCGACGAGACGGTCACTCTGGAGCTTTTTTGTCGAAATCAGGTAATTACTTCATCCGAGATGGCTGCCGAAAGGTCAAAAGGTCTTTCTTTCATTCAATATTGATTACAAACGTCTTCTTCTCGTGAACTACTTGGCCAATATTGGCCACAGTAATGGTCAGTGGGTCAAGCCTTTTCATTTTTATTGTTAAAATGATGGTCATCGCGAAATGCAAGATTTCTACGAAGCTTGATATGATGTTTCAGTAGGGGTCAAATTTGACCGAATATGGTCATGTCATATATCAGTTCGAAGGTATGGACGAAACGATCACTTAGGAGCATGTTTTGTCGAAATCAGATGATTACATCATCCAAGATGGCCACGAGAAAGGTCGTTCTTTTTATTAGAGATTTCAAACGTCTTCTGCATACAAACCGCTTGGCAATTGGTAGCAAACTTCTCAGTTATGGTCCATTGGTAAAGCCTTTTCAGTTTTGTTAAAATGGCGCTCATCGTTAATCCAAGATGGCGGCCGTCTAAAAATAGCACAACATTTTAAATCTTCTCACGAACCACCAGACAGATTTCTACGAAACTTGGCAGAAATGATCGATGTACAATGCTTTTTCAAATTTGTTAAAATGGTGACCACTGGGTCAACAATGGGGTCAAATTGGGGTCAAATTTCATTTTTGACAGAATATGGTCTTATAATATATCAAATCAAAGGTATTGATGAGGCGATCGCTGTGGTGCTGTTTTCATCGAATCGGATGATTACATCATCCAAGATGGCCGCCGAAAGGTCAAAAGGTCGTTCTTTTATTAGAGATGTCAAATGTCCTCTTCATACAAACCGCTTGGCCATTGGTGGCCAAGCTTCGCAGTTATGGTTCATTGGTATAGCCTTTTCAGGTTTGTTAAAATAATGGCGGTCGTCGTTAATCCAAGATGGCCGCCGTCTAAAAATAGCATACATTCTT
>CM055277.1:47230605-47251685 GCA_029237695.1 Conchocele bisecta
CATTCGCTGCACTAGGCTCACCTGTTGAGGGGTCAGACCCGCGTCCTGCAGATCCACTGTGGGTCCCATTTGTCTGTACAATGATCAGTCTCATTACTTACCTTTTCATGGATCTTGGACTCACTTACCTTTGTACTTACGTTCTCGTTACCATGGTTACCATCGCCCTGAAGGACTGGTATGTGTAGCACTGATTTTACAGTCTGTAGATTGCCCAGAGTTGTTCTAGGTGAACTTGTTATTGGGTGGTTATGATGATTAGAGAGCATGACACCGATGTGACTAGTAGATCCCTTTCCTACATTTACCACTGTTTCCTGGAGTTCAAGACCATCTGGGTACGAATTATCAAGTTTTGGAGCCAATATTGCCGTTCTGTTACGATCAGTGACCCCGGTATGAACCGACAGCCTCAGTAACTGAGATGTGTTGGATGGTACAGTCACTGTGTGATTACCTGTTTTAACCGGACACATATGCTGTTTCTAATCACCTCGGCTAAACGTTCAATATTTGTGCCAGGGACATCAACTTGATTCTCGATCACTTGGGCAATAACGTTGAACCCCACAATTGGCCTCTCTAATCCAGCAGCTGTTGCCACTAGAAAAGGGACATCCAATTCTGCAATTTCTGGTTTTCCAAGCAAAGTAAATTGTAATTCCACCCATCCCGAAAATGGAACTGATGTGCCATTAGCGGAGTTCACATTTAGACCTTCGGGAACTAATTCGCTAATGGGTCTCACTTCCATGTTCGGAAAATGAGCACTGAGCCAGTTGCAGTTTACCAACGACACCTGAGCACCAGTGTCCCATAAGACCTCAGTAGTTACCCCATTTAAAGTACAATGGACTTTACATTGTTCACCTACTGACTTAGTCACATGATTCATTGTGGTGGCGACCCTTTAAGATTGCCCCGATATCTCTTTTTTTTAGCACTTTATTTGCTTTGTCCACAATCACCAACCACACTGAAGACTTTTGGGAGTTCCCCTTTTTTTAGCATGAGGAAACACACACATTCGTACAATTTCCAATTTTATTCATCCAAAACTATTAATAATTAGTTCGCAATATAACATCGCTCAGAAGTATCAGTATTCAAATTTTCGGATATTTTAGTAACTCCGTATATATTGACACTTGTAGAATACCCTAATGAACTCCTCAAGAAACTTTAGCAAGACCTCCCGAGAAATGGATTTACGGCTTTATATAATACGAATCCCGCCAAAATGGGACGATAAATACGTGAAATACGAAAATACCATGAGTCTAACATAACCCGTGCAAATGACAACCTGACGGAGTATATAACCTACTGACGGAGCAAATCACTGGATTTACAATATAACGAGAAATACATGAAGCACGAGACGTGCCTGAATATACAACATCACGTGTATATAATAATCTGACGGAGTATAACCAACTACTGACGGAGCAAATGTTAATAATACATTTAAATCGCGATCTTCGCGACATTCATAGTCTTTGGAGAAATTTCATGCACCAACCCCCTCAGTTCATTCACTTCAACAGTGGTACTATTTGACATGTTTGAGGCTGGAAACTTTGTATAACTATTCTCTGTAGAGAGACGGTGTATTGTCTTACAAACTGATTTATGTGAGGACCATTGCTTAGTTTGACATGTGTCAGAACAATAATGTACCGATTTACATTGACTGCATTGCTTAACAGCCTGTTGACCACAGTTTTTACATGTTTTATGGGGATCAATTTCATCACGGGCTACAGATTTTCCGCCTGCTGCAACCCTGTGGCGTTTCCCGACCACCGACATCCACGCTTGAAATGTTCAATACTTCCACATTTCCAACAATGCTGACACGACTCTCCGGTTCCAGCTTGTTGGCACTGATGACATCCATGCTTCCACACATTACCAGATGTTTTTCAGTGACGCTCCGGTTGCTCTGTCCTGTTGAAATTGGAGTTCACTTGTGTTGGCGGCCTTTCAAGATGCCGTTTCAGCTCCATCACTTCTGCACGCAGTTCACGCATTTCTGTTTGAAGGACACCGTTCTTGACTACTTTTGGTTCAGACACTTTACCAACATCCACCTCGGCAACTTTAGCGGTTTTCTGTACCCCGTGTGATGTCGATTTCTTGGAGATTTAAATTTTGTGTTGCCGTTCCGCCGCACGGCCAGTTATTGCGTTCATCACCGTCACCAGTTCCTCATCGGAAACGTCCTTTTTGGCAACTCTGTTGGCGTGAGCTCTTTGTAGTAGGACCGTATTATAGAGTTCAATGTGTCAATATCCAGACTGTCACGGCTCTGAAGGTAATTCCGTAAACGGTTACCTGGTGAAATTGCCCGGATCACCGCCTCAACCACCTCATGGTCTGAATATCCCTTGGCAATGGCGGTTTTAACTTGACGCATGTAGCTAGTAAATGACAGTCCCGATTTCGCGTCGCCTATTTGTCCGGATAACTTGAAATCCTTGCGGAATTGGTAGGTGTGTGGTTCCTTTGGCGGTGTACCCGTAGATGAAATGTCTGTGGTGCCGGAGATGCTCTTGGCGAGTGAGTGACTCATCTCCTTCATCACCTCCACGCACCCATCATCCTCCTTCCCCACTGTCCCAACAAATTCTTCAATAACGCTCAATGTTTTGGCCCTGCTTGCCTCGTCGCGTCAAACAATGGTACGAAATGCTTGGCTACCCGCTTGACGTCCTCGATCGAAGCCACATACATCTTGGCCTTCACATCGGCGCATATTTCAAGAAATTCTTCTGTCATTTTGACAGGATCCCGGACGAGCCCCCAAATGTAAGGTCCGGGTTACCACCTGAAGGGAAAATGGAGAGAATAGAAAGATACTAGGAGCTAGATTGTGTACGCTTGATTTAATGGCTACGGCACCGGAAACGAATACGCACGGCAACCGACCCACACACGTACCAGGTAGGGGAACCTACCGCCTATGCATGGATGAACATGCAAGAGACAGTATTGCAAAATCAGTCTAAGTGGGAGGGACAGAGGTCCACAGTGGATGTGCACTAAACTGTAAGTATTCAACTTGTGTGTTGTATAGTCAAACGTGATGCTAGCCTGTGTCGACTTTTCAACAGGGGGTAGGTGATCATGGATCAAGAGAGTATAATCGGGAAAGTTAGAGTTCCAAGGTAAGTCTAAGTTGGGGACAAGGCTCGATTTATACAAGGTAATGATTTAAAATACACCGTTGTACGCAGTACCTATATCTAGAAGTCAGGAATCGTAGAACTAACCACATTTAGGTGCATTTGCCGTCGGTAAGTAGATGGATAACTTTTGGGCTCGGCCAGCCCGGAGGTTTATTTTTTTTGTCTCAGTGGAGAATTGTGCAACCTACTCGTGGTAAGTACCCCCCCCTGACTCCGCTTGTGGATGCGGAATAGGATTCACCTCTTGAAAATACTTGGGACACGGGTGGGTATTATGTGAAGCTTAAGTGTCGTGGACGACACATGTTAATGGGGGAAGAGTGTAGTCGTCTTAAGAAGTGGGCCGAAATAGACGAGGTACGTATGTGGGTCGGTTGCCGTGCGTATTCGTTTCCGGTACCGTAGCCATTAAATCAAGCGTACACAATCTAGCTCCTACTATCTTTCTATTCTCTCCATTTCCCCTTCAGGTGGTAACTCGGACCTTACATATGTCATGTCTCTTGTTTACCAGAAATGCCAGTACATACAAATAGTATCGGATGACACAGACGTGTTTGCGTTGCTTGTCTTTTTATGCCAGTTTTAAGAAACTGGTGGCATATAGTGTTTGGACCGTCCGTCTGTTTGTCTGTCTGTCTGTCTGTCCGTCTGTCACACTTTTCGGTTAACCAATTTGTCACAGTTTCTCAAATATGCTGCAGGTGGCATCCGCGTTCGACAGACGCATTTCTTATTCTGTTGGCAGTGGCAGTGCACTACACACCTGTCGATTAAAAGTCTGATGGAAGACTAATCAACGCCAGCGCTACACAGCTTGGTCCCAAGTCAGTGAAACTGCTTGCTACACATGCACTGACGGGATGTGACATTGTTAGATAGCTGTTTGGCAAAGGAAAATTATCAGCGGTTGCAGTCATGGTAAAACATTATGTTTGTCTGGAGATACTTGGGGAACACACATCACCTATGGACGAAATTATCACAGCTGATCATAGGTTTGTAGGCAGGATGTATACGGAAAAAACAGTCTAATACGTCCATGAACCAATTACGACACACATTTATGAGTAAGAGGGACACTCCAAAAATCAAGACATTACCACCACATTGTTAATGTGAAATTTGGACATTTTAGTCGTAAGAAGTTTAGTGAAACGGGCCCCATATCTCCACTAACCCGAAGGACAAGGTCACAATCTTAGTGCTTTCACAAACTTAAGATTGGCGGAAATGTGTTATAATTTCTGTTTCCTTTCACCCAACTTCTTGATATTACACACATGCCTTTCCTCATGCCGTGACAAATCCACGACCCTCAGTCCCTCGCTAACGCCAAAGTCAACGTTCACCTATTTAAAGTTGGGGTCCCATCTATTTGGCAGAAACTGTTCTTTATAGGATTAGGGTAAGTGTATAATTGACAATGTGTACCTATTCCACCACTTTTAAACATTACGAGTGCTCGCCATACAGATATAATCATTTATTAATAGTTAAATTACTGACAGAGACGCTCGGTTGTATCCGATTGTTTTGATATGCAAATGAGGTAAGACATGTTTAAATGATTTATATCAATTAAATCCGTCACGTGAATAAATAGTTTTAGCGACTATTATAAAGTATGATCATTGCTCATCAAAAATATAAATAGAGAAAATAAATAGTTGTTTCCGTTAACCGTTTAAGGAAACACGGTTATCATCCCTGATATCAAGAGTGCAATTACGTTTCACGTAAAATGTATTATAAAGCCAATTAACACGTCCGGTAATGGTAAATGACTGTTTGTAATGCCCGAAAAAATTGACGAAAACAATATGTCTTCTTAGACTTAGATTACAACCTGGTATGTGGGAGTCCAGGTTTAACATTGTGGGAATGTTTTTACATATGATGTTTACATCCTGTGTTATAGATTCGTTCGTGTGAACCAGATCGAAGGACTACTTTTTGCGGAGTTTCGGATGAATATTGCCAACGACCTGTTTTTAAATTTAACATTGACACCAACGTGTTGAAAATAACCTGTGCAATATATACTGAGCAACAGTAAAAACGTCCCATCATATTCAGGGAAAGATTGCTGGAAATCTATAAGGATGGTGGTGCTAAAACCTGTGCAGAAAATGAAGTTTAATCACTTGTGAATCCATATCAGTTGACAAAATTTTGTTGCGATGAAAAGATTTCGAGTGACACGGCGAATTCGGGAGGGGTCAAAATAAAATATCTGATTTTTTAATATTTTTTAAAAAATGTTTAGGGCTTGATGATTTCTTTCTAAAAAAACTTCCACTGTATTCTGTATGATTAATATCGTGTGTGGCCACCATTTGCATGAATACACGCCATAATTCTACGGCGCATGGACGTGACGTAACGCAGAATTAGTGGGTTAGGCAGATTCCTCCATTCTTGTTGTAAAGCCCGTGTCAGATCTCGAATGTTGTCAATTTGGTGGTTAGCCCTCGGCTTACGTTACCCTACCTCATTCCAGACGTGCTCGATTGGGTTGAGATCAGGGGGGGGAAACCGCATGCCATGGTAGGACGTCGACGTTGTTACGAGCCAGGTATTGAGTTATGATTCTGACTGTGTGCGGGCGGGCATTGTCTTGCTGCAATGTTATATCAGGGCCGTGGTGGCGAATGAAAGGCATTGCATGAGGAGTTCGCACCTCAGCAATGTAGCGTTGTGCATTGAGATTGCCCTGTATGACCACGAGCTCAGTCTTACAGTTCCCCATGATCCCACCCCACACACCTTTACACTCCCTCCCCCGAACCTGTCCCCTCTCAACCAACCACACAGCAAATCGGCGAATCTCTCGTTTTTGCGTCTGTATACGCGTAGCCTACCATCTGCATGGCGGAGTGTGAACCGAGATTCGTCAGTTCGTTTTTGTGTTTGTATACGCGTAGCCTACCATCTGCATGGCTGAGTGTGAACCGAGATTCGTCAGTAAAGATAACTCGGTTCCACTCAGCTCGCCGCCAATTCAAAAGACGTCGCGACCACAATAACCTACCATCACGGTGACGTCGCGTCATTATTTGACCGGTATATGGGCGTCATGCTCTGATTGGCAGCGCGTTGCATTACAAGCGCCTACGGATGGTCTGCGCTGACACACCGTATCTTGTAGCCGTTACGGTCGCTGGCAAACGACGCTGACGTAAGCGGGTTAACGTGATGTAGCGGTCAGTCCTGGCGGTGGTGGCACGGGGGTGACCAGGGCGGGGACGATCGTCAACAGTCCCAGTATGTTGATACCGGGTCACAAGCCTCTGTACGGTCTTCCGACAGCAGCCGAACCTGCGGGTCATTCCCGCGTCCAGCATTCCAATTGCCTGATTTCTTTCAACTTTAGACAAGCGTGGCATGATGAAAACAATGAAAAGGTAAAACGTTTTTCAATTTTCGGATTAGCCTGTGTCGCAAATATCGTACGACGTTGACTGAATTAATTTATCTAGTACAGGTATAGCGCGCACGTGCAATAAGTGGAAATAAACGTTCCGGTTGGTGACCGTTTTGAACGTCGTGTATTTGGTGGAAACTTAACACAGGTGTATTCACAAAATGGCCAGTGTCTCGCATGTACATTCACAGAAGAGTGTTACATATTCTAAGTATCGAGAATCGAGTTGAAATTATCGAGAATCGAGTTGGAATTATCGAGAATCGAGTTGGAATTATCGAGAATCGAGTTGAGATTATCGAGAATCGAGTTAAAATTATCGAGAATCGAGTTGAAATTATCGAGAATCGAGTTGGAATTATCGAGAATCGAGTTGAGATTATCGAGAATCGAGTTGAAATTATCGAGAATCGAGTTGAGATTATCGAGAATCGAGTTGGAATTATCGAGAATCGAGTTGAGATTATCGAGAATCGAGTTGAAATTATCGAGAATCGAGTTGAGATTATCGAGAATCGAGTTGGAATTATCGAGAATCGAGTTGGAATTATCGAGAATCGAGTTGGAATTATCGAGAATCGAGTCGAGATTATCGAGAATCCAGTTGGAATTATCGACACTGGAATTATCGAGACTCGAGTTGGAATTATCGGGTCGTAGGCAGTGATGATTTCATTAAGACTGATTTTCAGGAATTTTTTTTATTATTTTGAAAGTTTCAGGATTTCTTTTTATATAGACAAAGAAGGAAATGTACCAATTTCAGGAAATTATTAATTTTGGTCATTTTCAGCATTTTCAGGGAGGAATTTAAGTTCAATTCCTCTTAAAGATACATAACCACACATTACGCGAAAAAATAGATTTACGGAAATCAAACGGATACGTCCTTTTGTAATCATTCAACACGTTTCCAAACATCAAAAGCGTCCGTTTTTTTACATAATACTAACTAATTTCTCACTGCTGTGCATTGAGTGACGCGGACAGGGGAAGTAAGCACGTTGTCTCAAAATATTAACAAAAATCGATATGTATTCAAATGAATTCAATATTCATTCGTACAATGCTTTTTCTGGTTTGCAATAATGATACTTCATAAGATATCGACATAAGTCATAATTATTTTCTTATACGTAATTTATTTGAATAATTCAAATATTTAAAAGTAGTCACCATTTCTTCACTGTACTTACAGTGACGCGCGCGACTCCGTGCACAGTAGTGAGAAACTAGTTGATATTTTGTAAATACGGTCGCTTTTGATGTTGGAAACGTGTGGAATGATTACAAAATTATATTATCGAGAATCGAGTTGAAATTATCGAGAATCGAGTTGAAATTATCGAGAATCGAGTTGGAATTATCGAGAATCGAGTTGGCATTTTCGAGAATCGAGTTGAAATTATTGAGAATCGAGTTGAAATTATCAAGAATCGAGTTGGAATTATCGAGAATCGAGTTGAAATTATCGAGAATCGAGTTGGAATTATCGAGAATCGAGTTGAAATTATCAAGACTAGAGTTAAAATTATCGAGACTCGAGTTGGAATTATCGAGACTCGAATTGGAATCTTCGAGATTCGATATGGAACTTTCAAATTAACATGTGGTGTATGGGAAATTCTTACCACCTGAAGCGCCTTCAACATGCTGCTTATATGTGCATACAATGCGGTCGTGGACGACTGTCGTTCTAGTTAAATATATGCAGCTCGGAATAATTGACGGTGAAGCTTGTGGTCGGAGATTACTATCGGCTTTCCTCACGGTTCACTTCTATATAGCACGCCGTTTTATTATTTATTCTGAGTACAAGATATCTCTTTGAGTCAATAAGATATCTCTTTCAATCAACAAGATATCTCTTTCTGACAAACAGATATCTGTTTCAGTCAATAAGGTATATAGTGCATGAAAAGATATCTCTAAGTAACAGATATATCGTATTGAACCAAATCCAGATATCTTATTGACGGAAGAAGATATCTTATTGAACTAAATATATATCTTATTGAACCAAAAATATATCTTATTGACGATTAAGATATATTATTGACGGAAGAAGATATCTTACATTATACTATATACATTTGTATCTACTTCTCTGAAAGAGATATCTGTTTGACAATACTAGAAGAGATATCTATTTGGCTGAAGGAAAGGGATATCTTTCATTGTCAAGTAGATATCTAGTATTTCAAAAGAGATATCCATCTAAGAAATTAATAAGGATATCACTTTGACTCAACATGATATCTATTTGACACTTCAAGATATCTCTTTGGTTCAATACTCTTTCACAAGTATGATAGAAAATCAAACAGATATCTGTTTGTGTGAATAAGATATCTTATCGAACCAAATAGATATGTTGTTCAATGAAACAGATATCTTGTATTGTTAAAGAGATATCTCTTTTGCTCAGTAAGATATCTTCTTCCGTCAATCTAGTTTATGTAAATATTGAGCTCTAATTTTGGGAATTTCCCTCATTTTTTACAGATTGAATATGGGATAGTCCATGATGTTGGCCCGGCCTTACATGACCCTGGCTGTTGATAGGCCATTAAACACCAATAATCAATAATAATCAATGAATAAGATATCTATTTTGTTCAATAAGATATCTCTAAGGTTCAATAAGATATCTCTTTGGTTCAATAAGATATCTTCTACCGTGCATAAGATATCTGTTTGAGTCAATAAGCTATCTAGTTGAGTCAATAATATATCTCTTTGAGTCAATAAGATATCCATTTGATTCAATAAGATATCTCTTTGGAATTGGTTCAATAAGATATCTGTTTCATAATTCTAGATATCTTATTCATTCAAACAGATGGCGTGCCATGCTTATAGGCCCCCTCTTGAGTGGTGGTTGGGAGTACGCGAAGAGTAAATCAACAATCAGCGTTCATCCTTATCGGAATGCCGACCTCGTGTACCGTGTGCACACCTTCTCATTATGACAAACATTTGTGCCAAGCCATTTGGTAATCCATGCATCGGTTTTGAAGATATAGAGCGGAAGGGATTTTCAATTGGTTTGACCCTTGACCTTCAACTGTGACCTTGACCTTAGGGCGTAGGGCCGTGGTTATGTATCGCGACACACATTCTCATCATGATAAACATTTAATGCCAAGCCATTTGATAATCCATACATCGGTTCAGAAGATATAGAGCGGAAGGGAATTTCAATAGGTTTGACCTTTGACCTTCAACTGTGACCTTGACCTTGGACCGTGGTTATTGATCGCGACACACCTTCTCATCATGATAAACATTTATGCCAAGCCATTTGATAATCCATGCATCGGTTCAGAAGATATAAAGCGGAAGGGAATTTCCAACAGACCGACCGAACGACCGACAAGCTGACTCCTATATACCCCCTCAAACTTTGTTTGTGTGGGTATAATTATAGCAGCCAGGAAAAACTTGGTCATATTTACTGAATATCTATAAGTTAATGACCTTGACCTTGGGGAAGGGCGCGGGTGAAGCATCTCATACAGGACTTATCATGATGATGATAAAAACACATCAGCCAAATATGAACAGATTCCATGAGGACAAACAGAAGTTACAGACAAACATGGTCATATTTACTTAATATCGTACGTACGGACATGACTAATGCTATATGCCCCAGTACCATTTTGGTATGGGGGGGGTATGGGGGTATAAAAATGCCTAAAATGGCCGCCATATTGGATTTCGGCGTCAAATTGATGGATAAATATCCAGCTGTGTGTCATGTATATATGGCCGACGTTGCGGTATTTGCAAGTCTAAAATTCCTTCCACAATACTGTATGTACCCAAACATCTATCACCTTTTGGTGGTACTGATGGGTCAAATTTCAGGTGCTAAATCATACACAAATACAACACTATGTCGATTGCAGCCGTGCTATGGCATTTGACTAGCATGCACATGCTCGCAGTCTGATCAGGATCTACACTGTGCTATTAAACCAGTAATTTTTTTCCACTATTTTTAGACAGCGGCCATCTTGGATTTACGATCGACATCATCTTAACACCTTTGTTTTCACCGACCTATGTACCACAGGGATGCACTCGACCGGCAGTCAAATGTTGAGACCTAAGTATATACATGAGGTTTGACTTCCGGTCGGCATGGAAGACGCCAGGTATGTTACATTTCAAGTTATTATTCTTACTATGTCAACTTAATTATCTATTTCGTGACTCTATCTACTCTTTAATATGTCAATGAAGCCTCGACAATTCGCATGATGTTGATATATTGGCTAATGTTTGCAAAAACGACATGTTTTTGTGTCACTTCGACCAGAACTTGAAAACGAAGCGAGGTTGGCTTCTTACGATGTCATTTTCTCCCGATATATTGATACATATACGCGGATTTTGGTTTGTAATGCAAGGGCCTACCACTTACTTCGATGTGATCAAGTCACAGTTCCCTAAAAGGTCTAGAAAGTTGTTTTATATACGTTTTTGGAAAGGCATAAAAATCACTCGAACCCGGTTGAGTCATTTTCTATATTTGTTTAAAATTCACTGGCCCCGGTTGAGACCTCGTGAAAAAGTGTCCAGTTGGGTCACATTTACAGTAAAAAGTGCACGGTTGAGTCGCAAGATAAGAATGCCATTGAACTGCAATTTAATTATAGCTAAGTTAACTCTACGTCATTTCTACGTCATCATTTCTATGTCAATGACGTAGCATGTGACGTTGCAAAACGTGCTCTCTGACGAAATGTACACAGTAATTGAACTAGTGCTCGATCTAGAACGTATATGGCAAGTTATTTAATGATTATGTACAGTATATATTGCTACTTCCTGTTAAAGGTCATTTCTATCCATCAACTTGCGGAGACATTCACCAACAATATGTATATTATGATACATGCGGCCAATGTACAGCCAGGTCATACATATAACTGTTAATTTCCTATGATTTGCTATGTGTTTGTCAAGAACAACACTAATTTTTACATATGAGAAAAACATATAGTGAAAGCTGACTTGAATAACAAAATAAATGTTACATTTGTATACTTGTCAGAAACAGCAAACACGCATTATCTCAAGTGTATGTGTATATATGTATACAGTGTAACATGGTTTCAGTACTTGCGCATGCCAACATTGCATATTATTGAAAAGAGATAACACTATAGTCTGTTTGAAAAAAAACCCCGCAATTTCCATGTTTTTTTTTATACATTTCGCACATTTTCATCATATCACAGACATATCTGTAGGTGGAAAACATATTCGTTTTACGTTCCCAAATAGTGTAATTGGTTTTATATTATATTCCAAAAAGATGTTTTTGAATTTCCTCATCCACATGTTTCAATTCAAGACAACTATTTTGTGTACCATAACATCAGATAATTCACCTATGGCATATTTCATATCCAATCCAAGACACCCGTATATGGGAGTTGTGAAACCATGCATATGGTAGTAAACACTACATAGACTGATAGTCCAAATACTTATCATATGATCATTGTGTGTTGGTCATGTGCTGTTATTATCGTTTCATAATACATATACATGTAATTTGATATTACAAGTGTCGACATAGTGCTATTAAAAACTAAACATGTAAGTATTCAAAATATAGATGTAACTCTTACAAAATAAGTTTTCAATACCAGTATCGTGTCATTTTTTTGTTATGCTTGTATTGCTATATATGTAACACTATGTACACCCTCATTTAAATAGAGCAGTGTTGATGTTATTCCAAAGATAAAAACATTAAAGTAGTGTTGCAATAGTTTTAAAATTGTCTGATTGATAGATAAAATAGAATTTAACATTTGAAACCAAAGACCGAAACTGTATTGTCATGGCAAATGCCGTTTTCTACAGTAATTCAGCGAGTACTAATTATGTCCAATATTTAACCAGAATAGCATAATAATATTGCAGTTATACTTTAAGATACATGCATTATTATAAATGTGGATTGTACATACGAGTCCATACATGGGCTAAGAAAGTGATGATTGACAAGAAGGTCGATTTCGTTTTAGTTTTGTTTCCAGTTATATGACGATTCTGAACGATAATTACAACATATATGATTGCACAAAATTGTTTTATTTTTGTACTGATGTCATGCGAATAATGTGATACATGTACTGTGATTGTTTATTTTCATTTTATAAAATGACTTTGTGAAATTTCTTACATTTCAAGCTGCTGTGATAAAGTTTTTGGTGTCACTAAACCGCAAATGGTAAACAGTGTCTTATATTTACGAGATGTTGGACGCATACGCAGCAGCGATACTCGGGTGGAGACGACCTGATAAAACAAATAAAACCATTGAAGTAAGGGAAATATAAGCCATTCATTTAGTAATAAAACTCAAATTATGTCTCAACCGGACACTTTTCCCACTAGTTTAATCTTCTCACCCGAACATTCTTGACGAGGTCTCAACCGGGGCCAGTGACTTTGAAACAAATATAGAAAATGACTCAACCGGGTCCGAGTGATTTTTATGCCTTTCCAAAAACGTATATAAAACAACTTTCTAGACCTTTTAGGGAACTGTGACTTGATCACATCGAAGTAAGTGGTAGACCCTTGCACCACAGACCAAAATCCGCGTACATGTATCAATATATCGGGAGAAAATGACATCGTAAGAAGCCAACCTCTCTTCGTTTTCAAGTTCTGGTCGAAGTGACACAAAAACATGTCGTTCTTTCAAACATTAGCCAATATATCAACATCATGCGAATTTTCGAGGCTTCATTAGCATATTAAAGAGTAGATAGAGGCACGAAATAGAGAATTAAGTTGACATAGTAAGAATAATAACTTGAAATGTAACATACCTGGCGTCTTCCATGCCGACCGGAAGTCAAACCTCATGTATATACTTAGGTCTCAACATTTGACTGCCGGTCGAGTGCATCCCTGTGTGTACTATACCTGTGAAGTTTGGTCACCATAGGTCGAGTGGTTGCAGACGAGAGGATGTTTGAACATTTTAATGGACTAAAAGCAAAAGCCGAGCTAAATATACAAATAGATCATATATATGTACATGTAACAAACAAGCTAAAAACAATAAATATTTTGAATGAAAAAAAAAATAAAAAATTATTTAATTTATTTTTATATATTTTTTTGTAGTCAATTATTTGTTTGGTGTTTTTTAACATTAAAAACTTGAACGCATTTGTCGTGACCTTGACCTTGGGCGCAAGAACCCGGGTACATGTGTGACGCTCAATCATGTTCAGGTAAACACTGTAGCCAAATATTATTGAAATCCATGCAATAGTTCCAAAGATATGACTTAAACACATTTCCTAAACGCAGATGCTAAACGCAGATTCTAAGTACAATTTGGTGACCTTGACCTTGAGCGCAAGAAGCCATGTGTGACGCTCAATCATGTTCAGGTAAACACTGTAGCCAAATATTATTGAAATCCATGCAGTAGTTCCAAAGATATGACTTAAACACATTTGCTAAACGCAGATGCTAAACGCAGATTCTAAGTACAAGTTGGTGACCTTGACCTTTGGCGTATGAACCCGGGTACAGTGTGACGCTCAATCATGTTCAGGTAACACTGTAGCCAAATATTATTGAAATCCATGCAGTAGTTCCAAATATATCACTTAAACATATTTGCTAAACGCAAATGCTAAACGCAGAAAGTGTTACGGACGCACACACGGACGCACGGACGCACGCACATGGAGCACCGCTATATCCCCTTTTCGCTATTGCGAGGGGATAATAAAAAGTACGGATTAACTGGAGCACTGGAACAGGTGTTATATTTCCCTTATTGCACGGATGAGGCGAAATCCTTTGATCTCCGCAGTGTGCTAACTGCCGGAGATCACTGTCTGGACCTGTCTGGTCCACTTCCCCCGTGTGTTAATTCACGGAGATACACTGTCTAGCGTGTGTTATATGCTTGAGATTAACGCCTATTCTACATGTCAGGATGACCTGCGCATGCGCAAATATCAGCAATCAATTAAGTAGAGCAATACCGGTGCGTAACCTTTAACCAGTCATGCCCTGATAACATGACCCATTCGTGATCGACAGGCTACAAGTGACTGGGCGACTTTCGGATCGATACCCCGAATATGAAGTTTCATGGCGCTGTGTTACGAAAATACAAAAATACTATTAATTAGTGCTATGAAAATGCCAATAACACTAACAGCTCGTGGAGTGATCTAATTGTTATAGAACCAAGAACACCGTAGTCACTGATCAAGCAGCGCATTTGTGCATGCTGTGTTGGTTATACACTGATTGCATGCAAACGTAGTATAATCCAGCTTCGGTAAGATTGTGAACCAGATAACAGACGCCTGTTATATTTTTGTCACTTTTAACTGGTCACGTGACCACAGCGTATTGAGGACATTTCTGCGGAAATGTAAATAAAAGTGGGGTACCCAAGAGGAATGGCTGGAATTAAATTGTAATTAATATGTATTTGTATTAAACTTACAATAAATTCGACAAAAATATATAATTTTATCTCAGGCTTTCGACGTATCCGTGCAATAAATTAGTTAGATAATGTCGTCTCGTTGAATATGGTTAGTTAACAGCGCGTGGGGGAATTTAAGGCGGCCGAAATACGTCTCGCCTAGTGGCTCGACGATTTCCGGCCCCCTAAATTTCCCCCATGCGCTGTTAACTAACCATATTCGACTCGAACACATTATCTAACTTATACAAATCTGACAGCAGCTGCATGCTTGTGTATTATCGATTTTAAGACACTGTATAAGAGGCACTGTGTAAGTCATGGACTGGATTATTGGACTGGATTATTGGTCATGGAATTTAACATGTAGGGATTTTGAGGAGCAGGGTGGGGTGGGGGTCCTCAAAACATGTTTAGTTAGCAAAGTAAAATCTTCTCCACTTGAGACGATTCTCATGTGCTGTGAAATGTTCTTTTTTTTTTTCAAGAATTATTTAAACAGAAGACAATTTTATTTACAAGTCATTTGTCTGAATTGCGTGGGAGCAGGGTACTCCTTGGGTGATTAAGAAAACTCGATTCAACATGTTGAGTGACCAAATATTTGGACCCTGGGAGTAAAGACCACATGTGAACAAAGGCCAGCTCAGGCTCTTCCAACTCGATTCTCGATAATTTTAACTCTCGATTCTCGATAAGTTCAACTCGATTCTCGATAATTTCACAACTCGATTCTCGATAATTTCAACTCGATTCTCGATAAATTCAACTCGATTCTCGATAATTTTAACTCGATTCTCGATAAGTTCAACTCGATTCTCGATAATTTCAACTCGATTCTCTAATTTCAACTCGATTCTCGATAATTTTAACTCGATTCTCGATAATTTCAACTCGATTCTCGATAATCTCAACTGATTCGATCATGATATTTCCAACTCGATTCTCGTAATTCAACTCGATTCTCGTAATTCAACTCGTTCGATAATTTCAACTCGATTCTCGATATTTTTAACTCGATTCTCGATAATTCAATCGAGTCTCGATAACTCGATTCTCGATAATTTCAACTCGATTTTTTATAATTATTGGACTGGATTAGTTGGTCATGGAATTTAACTGTTAGGGATTTTGAGGAGCAAGATTCGGGGGTGGAGTGGGGGGGGATAATTTTCAACTCGATTCTCGATAACTTTTCGATTCTCTAATTCCAACTCGATTCTCGATAAATTCAACTCGTTCTCGATTAATTTTAACTCGATTCTCGATAATTTCAACTCGATTTTTGATAATTATTGGACTGGATTAGTGGTCATGGAATTTAACATGTTGTAGGGATTTTGGAGGAGCAAGAGGGGGGTGGGGGTGGGAGTGGGGGGGGGGGGGGGGGGGGGGGGGGGGGGGGGGGGGGGGGGGGGGGGGGGGGGGGGGGGGTCATTAAAACATGTTTAGTTAGCAAAGTAAAATCTTCTCCACTTGAGACGATTCTCATGTGCTGTGAAATGTTGTTTTTTTCTTCTTCAAGAATTATTTAAACAGAAGAAATGAACAGCAGACAACACAATTTCATTTACAAGTCATTTGTCTGAATTGCGTGGGAGAAGGGTACTCCTCGGGTGATTAAGAAAACTTGATTCAACATGTTGAGTGACCAAATATTTGGACCCTGGGAGTAAAGACCACCTGTGAACAAAGGCTGTTCCAACTCGATTATCGATAATTTCACAATTTCATTTACAAGTCATTTGTCTGAATTGCGTGGGAGCAGGGTACTCCTTGGGTGATTAAGAAAACTTGATTCAACATGTTGAGTGACCAAATATTTGGACCCTGGGAGTAAAGACCACATTCTCGATAATTTCAACTCGATTCTCGATAATTTTAACTCGATTCTCGATAATTTCAACTCGATTCTTGATAATTCCAACTCGATTCTCGATAAATTCAACTCGATTCTCGATAATTTTAACTCGATTCTCGATAAGTTCAACTCGATTCTCGATAATTTCAACTCGATTCTCGATAATTTCAACTCGATTCTCGATAATTTTAACTCGATTCTCGATAATTCCAACTCGATTCTCGATAAATTCAACTCGATTCTCGATAATTTTAACTCGATTCTCGATAATTTCAACTCGATTCTCGATAATTTTAACTCGATTCTCGATAATTCCAACTCGATTCTCGATAAATTCAACTCGATTCTCGATAATTTTAACTCGATTCTCGATAATTCCAACTCGATTCTCGATAAATTCAACTCGATTCTCGATAATTTTAACTCGATTCTCGATAATTTCAACTCGATTTTTGATAATTATTGGACTGGATTAGTGGTCATGGAATTTAACATGTTGTAGGGATTTTGAGGAGCAAGATGGGGGTGGGGGGTCATTAAAACATGTTTAGTTAGCAAAGTAAAATCTTCTCCACTTGAGACGATTCTCATGTGCTGTGAAATGTTGTTTTTTTCTTCTTCAAGAATTATTTAAACAGAAGAAATGAACAGCAGACAACACAATTTCATTTACAAGTCATTTGTCTGAATTGCGTGGGAGAAGGGTACTCCTCGGGTGATTAAGAAAACTTGATTCAACATGTTGAGTGACCAAATATTTGGACCCTGTGAGTAAAGACCACCTGTGAACAAAGGCTCTTCCAACTCGATTATCGATAATTTCACAATTTCATTTACAAGTCATTTGTTTGAATTGCATGGGAGCAGGGTACTCCTTGGGTGATTGAGAAAACTTGATTCAACATGTTGAGTGACCAAATATTTGGACCCTGGGAGTAAAGACCACATGTGAACAAAGGCCAGCTCAGGCTCTTCCAACTCGATTCTCGATAATTTTAACTCGATTCTCGATAATTTCAACTCAATTCTCGATAATTTTAACTCGATTCTCGATAAGTTCAACTCGATTCTCGATAATTTCAACTCGATTCTCGATAATTTCAACTCGATTCTCGATAATTCCAACTCGATTCTCGATAAATTCAACTCGATTCTCGATAATTTTAACTCGATTCTCAATAAGTTCAACTCGATTCTCCATAATTTCAACTCGATTCTCCATAATTTTAACTCAATTCTCGATAATTTCAACTCGATTCTCGATAATTCCAACTCGATTCTCGATAAATTCAACTCGATTCTCGATAATTTTAACTCGATTCTCGATAAGATCAACTCGATTCTCCATAATTTCAACTCGATTCTCGATAATTTTAACTCGATTGTCGATAATTTCAACTGGATTCTCGATAATTCCAACTCGATTCTCAATAAATTCAACTCGATTCTCGATAATTTTAACTCGATTCTCGATAATTTCAACTCGATTTTTAATAATTATTGGACTGGATTAGTGGTCATGGAATTTAACATGTTGTAGGGATTTTGAGGAGCAAGATGGGGGGTTGGGGGGGGAGTCATTAAAACATGTTTAGTTAGCAAAGTAAAATCTTCTCCACTTGAGACGATTCTCATGTGCTGTGAAATGTTGTTTTTTTTTTCTTCAAGAATTATTTAAACAGAAGAAATGAACAGCAGACAACACAATTTCATTTACAAGTCATTTGTCTGAATTGCGTGGGAGAAGGGTACTCCTCGGGTGATTAAGAAAACTTGATTCCACATGTTGAGTGACCAAATATTTGGACCCTGGGAGTAAAGACCACCGGTGAACAAAGGCTCTTCCAACTCGATTATCGATAATTTTAACTCGATTTTCGATAATTTCAACTCGATTCTCGATCATTTTAACTCGATTCTCGATAATTCCAACTCGATTCTCGATAATCTCAACTCGATTCTCGATAATTTAAACTCGATTCTCGATAATCTCAACTCGATTCTCGATAATTCCAACTCGATTCTCGATAATTTCAACTCGATTCTCGGTAATTCCAACTCGATTCTCGATAATTTCAACTCGATTCTCGATAATTCCAACTCAATTCTCGATAATTACACTCGATTCTCGAAGATTCTAACTCGAAACTCGAAGCTCGAAGATTAGAAATCCTCTTCACAGAATGTGTATAACATAAACATATCCAGAGATATATCGGTTCAAAAAGTGGGACGTTTCTAGTGTTGCTGAGTATACTTATTTGAATAATTAAAGAACAGAGAATCTCATTGTGTATATTACGCTCTATTTTATAACAATATGTGGAACTATTTTGTTGCCCATTAGCAAAATCCCTGGAGGTATTTCGTCTCCTGCAAATAGCAGATCGTGATCCAAGGGTAACACCGTCGGACTGCCACGCTGGTGACGCAAAAGGCGTCAGTATTTTTAATTCTGATTCTGATTTTTAGCTCACCTGAGCGAAGCTCGTGTGGGCTATTTTTACCGCAATGTATCCGTCCGTCCGTCGTCCGTGAACATTTTCAAAAGTCTTGTCCTCGGTAACCATTCGGCCTATAGTCACCAAACTTCATGGTCATGGTCCTTAGGTAGGGGGATTACAAAATTGTTAAAATGACGTCATTACGTAATCCTAAAAATAGCACAAATTCTTCAAAAATCTTCTTCTTGTGAACCGCTAGCCGGATTTCGACGACATTTGGTAGGAATGATCGATGTACAATGCTCTTTCAAAGTTGTTAAAATGGTGACCCCGGGTCAAATATGGGCGTGGCCCGTGGGGTCAAATTAGGGTCAAATTTTATATTTCAAACGTCTTGTTCTCGTGAACCGCTTGGCCGATATTGGCCAAACGTCACGGTAATGGTTATTGGGTCGAGCTTTTTCATTTTTGTTTAAATGGTGGTCATCGCGAAATCAAAGATGGCCGCTGTTGAAAAGTAGGTCAAATTCTTAAAAAATCTTCTCGCGAACTGCCAGGCCAATTTTTACGAAACTTGGTATGAATGATCGATAGTCAACGCTGGTTCAGATTCCTTCAAATGGTGGACCCCGGGTCAAAAATGAGCAGGGCAGGAGGGGTCATGTAGGGGTCAAATGTCACATTTGACCGAATATGGTCATGTCATATATCAAATCGAAGGTATCGACGAGACGGTCACTCTGGAGCTTTTTTTGTCGAAATCAGGTAATTACTTCATCCGAGATGGCTGCCGAAAGGTCAAAAGGTCGTTCTTTCATTCAATATTGATTACAAACGTCTTCTTCTCGTGAACTACTTGGCCAATATTGGCCACAGTAATGGTCAGTGGGTCAAGCCTTTTCATTTTTGTTAAAATGATGGTCATCGCGAAATGCAAGATTTCTACGAAGCTTGATATGATGTTTCAGTAGGGGTCAAATTTGACCGAATATGGTCATGTCATATATCAGTTCGAAGGTATGGACGAAACGATCACTTAGGAGCATGTTTTGTCGAAATCAGATGATTACATCATCCAAGATGGCCACCGAAAGGTCGTTCTTTTATTAGAGATTTCAAACGTCTTCTGCATACAAACCGCTTGGCAATTGGTAGCAAACTTCTCAGTTATGGTCCATTGGTAAAGCCTTTTCAGTTTTGTTAAAATGGCGCTCATCGTTAATCCAAGATGGCGGCCGTCTAAAAATAGCACAACATTTTAAATCTTCTCAAGAACCACCAGACCGATTTCTACGAAACTTGGCAGAAATGATCGATGTACAATGCTTTTTCAAATTTGTTAAAATGGTGACCACTGGGTCAACAATGGGGTCAAATTGGGGTCAAATTTCATTTTTGACAGAATATGGTCTTATAATATATCAAATCAAAGGTGCTGTTTTCATCGAATCGGATGATTACATCATCCAAGATGGCCGCCGAAAGGTCAAAAGGTCGTTCTTTTATTAGAGATGTCAAATGTCTTCTTCATACAAACCGCTTGGCCATTGGTGGCCAAGCTTCGCAGTTATGGTTCATTGGTATAGCCTTTTCAGTTTTGTTAAAATGGCGGTCGTCGTTAATCCAAGATGGCCGCCGTCTAAAAATAGCATACATTCTT
>CM055277.1:47252185-47339446 GCA_029237695.1 Conchocele bisecta
TAAAACATACCCAATGTACGGCTTGACTTTGTGGTATAGCCCTAGTTTTAAGATCTTGAGCAAGAAAGTGCACAGAAGTGTTAATTGCACTAGTTTTTTATGACTTAGCTAAGTGGTCTTTATCATATTTGAAACATACAATGTATGGCTGGACACAATTAATGAAAATTTGAGAAAATCATAAAACCACAATGTTATGTAACATTCCATTTTAACAGACATCAAACCTCGCACAGTCGAGCCTCAGACATAGATTTTTTCAATTAATTTACATATTCTGTGTAGATAAAGTTAGTCTGCATACCAGCGCAATGTAAGTTTTTGGTTTACATAGATAGTTTGTTTGATTTTGCTTATATTCTCTACTGGTAACAGACATCACACCAATGGGACGGACGTTACACATATGATGTACGGTGTGTCGTGAGCACATGAAACATTTCTCAATGCTTTTTCCTACTTGTAAATTGTCACAGGATCGATTTCATCTGTTTTTACATCAATTTATGCAATATTCTAATCTAACTAATCCAACATAGATAGTTGAGAGGATGTATCAACACAGCAGGGACACCAGATGACGGTATAGCACCAGACTCCAAATCACAGCAGGCAATTTCCTGCAGTCATTCTCAAAATCTGTTTACGATTAATTAATATTCCTGCATAGTATGCCAGTTGATCAGTTGTCAGACTGTCACCATTATGGATGCAATCAGTATAAAACGTGAGAAAGAAAAAGAAAGGAAAAGAAAACAGAGAGAAAAATCGAAGCAGGATAACGAAGGCATTACTATACATTTTGTATAGTATCAAACATGTCAGAGTGAATCTGATCAGGCATACTAATGGTTGCTAAAGTATAATTGTTTTGTAACCACTTATTTGAACCGTCTCAATGTTCTGACAAGTCATTGGAACCTAATTGACAAGACAATTCAAATGAGTGATCATGACATACTCTTTCCAGGAGAAATATTATAATTTACCATTAAATCATAATGTGATACATATTCTCAGTCTAAGAACGTGTTACTACGGTATATATTGAAATTTAAGGAATCATAATGTACATTTTCAGTATTTATTCCATGCATGATGAACATGATGAAAAAATGTAGGCCAGTCAACATTCACATCTAGAACTAGTTGCTATGCTGCACATAAATGAACATTGAACCTTGTGAAAAGGTTGATCGTTCGAGTACAACAACTGCGAAAACACTTGCTGGTAGCCAGAAATTGCACAGTGTATCAAGCATGGGACATGGATATCAGCTGAAAGTTAGAGAGCTCAGCTGTTATTGTGAAGGATGTAGAAATGACGGACAGTGTGGGAACAGTGAGTATGTCGATCAGTGGAAACCACGTGTCCTGAAAGCAGTCGACCAACCATGTGAAGCACTAGACATGCCCATGCTTTCGGAAAAAAGAGCCTGAAGTGACCAACGTTGCAAATGACAATACCTTGACCGATGAAGTGGAAAATACTGATTCTCTTAACGGTTTTGTGGCAGTCAAGTTTGTGACAAGAAAAAAAAAATCAAAAATTTGTTTCTTGCGAAAGTTATAGAGGCGGAAAATGATGATTGACATGTATGGTTGGAATATCTGGAAAGGGTGGGTGAAAATTACCAATATTTCTGAAGAGTCATGGCAACGAAAAAATGATATTGTGTGTTCGTTACCAACACCAGAGTCTCTTGTCACAGGGTCGTGTGTGAAATGTGTTTTCAATTTAAATGAAAAAACAGAAAAAATGTTTGTTGGCAAGCAATTCTAAATAAATTATTTCATGGTATGTCATAATGTGCATGACTGTATGGCAAACAGTGTATTAGAACCTGATCAGAAATGCAGGAGTGTGTAAAGATGTAAAGAAATAAGTGACTTTAACTCTTAATTTGACAAATGTAATGTCGTCTCGGATGTTGTAACGTCCGTCCCCCATCACTACATATGGAAAATGTATTAACTGTCCAAGAAACAACAAACATTATAACATGTTAAACAAGTTTGTTATTTACCCCACATACTGTATATATCATGTTGAAAGCATTTATATCTGTTAGTTTGTAGATAACGGTGATGTGTTTCCAGAAAAAATAACAATTCACCAATTGTGTGACTATTTTGAAAGTTATCATTGATGTATGCCTACTTAAACACTACATAAATATTTAAATATGTTCACAATGAACAGAAGTTAAAAGACACACCATTAACACACATGATGCAGCTTATATGAGAAACAAACTTTGAGTATATGTTTATGTAACGTCCGTCCCCTATTTTGTAACGTCCGTCACATTTGCAGCTTTGTGTAAATAACATGTTCTGGTACTTAAATACTGGCGTTACTAGTTGTTAAAGTACGTCTTCTTTGATGGTAGTGTTATTAGCTTTGAATTTATAGTAAGAATTATTAATGTTAAAACTTTAGATACACTTGCAGCAGTAGTGACATAATTATTGATGTTTTTTGCAAAAACCTATTGGACCTACATGTGCGTAAAAAGTGAGAAATCATGACTGATTGACATTGGAAACCATTTTTTTATTGATGATCTGTACACTATCTAATTTTAATTACAAATGACAATACTTGTATCCATTCTATTGCATTTTCATATGTATGTAACACCCTCTGTGTAACGTCCGTCCCGTTATCAGACTGCATTTGTTCAACTAAAAAATAAATAATACCAGACAAAAGTTATCTTTCTATGCGTTATTCCATTAGCGTAATATGTCGAACAATAAAACAATACAATAAAAATATTAAAGTTTATTTTTGAGTTATGATGCTAACCCAATTGGCCACTTTACTGTGCAACAGGCCATATATAGTTTGTGTGGACTGTTATATTATAGTTTGTGTGGACAACATACTTTTTCAAACTAAAGGCCACATATTTGTTAAACAGTTTCTGGTTTCAGTGTACATAATGTACACTATCCTTTACTTTTTTTCAGATTTGTTAAACAGTTTCTGGTTTGAGTGTACTGTACATACATGTAGAGAAATTGTGTGGACAGTACTATCTATAACTTGTGTGTGTGTTAACCGTTATATTATAGTTTGTGTGGACAACATACATTTTTTCTTTTATCTCTTTAACTAACTAGGCTGGTTGGCCACTGCACGAGTCGATTATACCCCAAGAGGGGGTGCTGCAGTATGACAAGTTAGATAGGGCCGTTTTGGCTGGGGTCCGTTCTGGACTGTGTCCGTTTTCACTTTAATTCACCAATTTTCCACGTTTAAAAATCTCCGCCACGTTTAGCTACGATGGGAAACGTGGCAGAACGTTATTTCACGTTGTAGCCATGGCACTACCACACCTCCGTCTACGTTTTTGACTTGTATCCCGAGGCACAACGTGACGAACCTACAGTTCAGCCGATAACATTTACGAAGCAAATGTGAAATCTGCCGTCCATAGCGTATATAATTACTGCCATCGCATCAATGTGATTCAAGAAATGAATATCACGGCCTCCCGCCGAGGTGTTCTCTAAGTATGAAAGGATTACAGTCAAAACGGCCCCAAGTCAAAACGGCCCCTGGTCAAAACGGCCCCGAATTGGTCAAAACGGCCCCCCAATTTGGTCATCGGCCCCTCCAAAAAAAATAAGAAGTCAAAACGGCCCTGTTTTGGTCAAAACGGCCCCTATTATGGTCAAAACGGCCCCTAATTGGTCAAAACGGCCCCCGATATATTTCCATATTTTTTTTTTGGAGAAATGATAATTTACAGCATAATGTCGTAAATATCAGGTGTTATTACCGATTTGTTATGGCTTCCTTGTTAATTGACCATTTATAATGAAATGAGATAATTACGATATATTTTAGCCAAATACGGAATCGATTTATTATTAGGTATATCGTTGATAGCAGTTTATTAGTTACTTAAGTGGTACATTAGTTAAAGTCGGTATGGTACGTATGTTTGACATTAGATAATTAAGTGATTATGTCATGCGTGTTTGCAGCGAATTACTACTTATCAGCGGTACGTTCATACCCTGGACCTGATTGAATATACTGAAATCCTCTCTAGCGTGATTATAGTGTGCATTTTATTGCGTAAGTACTAGTTACGTTTGTTGTTCTTTGGATTATAACTTACAATTTGTTGGAAGTTTCATAGTTTAATTATTACAATAGTGTGCTGGACATTGAAATTATGGACATAACTGTAGATTACCAATGTACTGAGTGTAGCGGAACCATACTGAGTGACCATCATGCCGTCGCATGCGACAACTGTGAGGAGTGGCAGCATCATCGATGTAAAACTCTTTTTTTTTCTTGTACTATACAACGACACCCATTGTGACGACTGTGAAAATAACACAGTATGACTATATTCTATTTATTTTGCTTGTATCGATAACAATGTTTAAGAAATAAATAGCGAACAGTGTATGCCCTGATCAACCATGGAAACATATCTCAAACTATACGACTACACTGCTGAACCTTTTCCTGTGTATTAAGATAACGTTTGTTCACACAGTATGATTATAATATATATTTTGAAAAATAAATGACGTACAGTGCATGCCCTGATCAGCCTTTGTCGATGCTCGGGTTGTTCCAGCGGACGCATTTTTTTGTGGTGTGCTGGTCACTTGAATGTTTGTTTGGCATGTCACCCGCAGGGTGTTATCAGACTAATTCATGGTGTTTCCCGTTTTCTGTTGACGTCCTGTTGTTAATTGATTACCTGTTGTCAATCATTGGGGTTTGCACAGTATACCCAAATAAATAAACATCAGAAGCCCTGATCAGACTGTGTTTTACTTGTGAATTTATTGATAATAATCCTTAGCGGTCATAATGTGTATACAAACAAATAGGAATTGATATTATGCCCGACTGACAAAAATTGCTAGATTAGATGCGACCAGCGTTGCTCCAGATCTGACCCGTGGCATTGAGTTCTATCTGATGCCACACTGTTGGATGTTAAATAGAATATTTGTACATCTAGGTACGGATATATACTGTTCATAGATGACTACTGTAAGAATTGTTCAAGATTTGCTATTTGTTGTGATGAAGCCCACTGTAGGCTATTATATTGTTATTTGCTAAATGGATTATTTGGTGTTTGTCTTAATCTCACGTTGACATAGTGGCCTGAGTATCAATAAAAGGTGCGAAAAACAATGATACGCCAAAACAGTGCAATACATGGACTTAAAATTACATTTTTATATGTAAATTAATTTCATTTATAACACAATAGAAATAATCATGGATTGGAGATATATATTTAAAAAAAATGTATTTTCAATGGTATTTATCATATGCATGGTAGGGGCCGTTTTGACCAGGGGCCGTTTTGACTAATTTCTGAAATCTTTTGGGCCGTTTTGACCAATTAGGGGCCGTTTTGACCAGGGGCCGTTTTGACTAGGGGCCGTTTTGACTTGCTCCCATATGAAATGTCTCTTAAATTAAATGTGGACAAATATCTTACGATAAATTACGGCCGGTAAAACGGAAACGTGCTTGTTGTTGTTGTTGTTGTTCCTTCCTTTATTTGGAATGGTTTAGTGACACCTAGTCCAAGGGAAGTAATCGATATGCTGCGGTATGTGGACAGGCTTAATACGTGGACATTTCGCCGGACCGGTCTTAATGTAATGGAAAGCATCTGCATTTAAGTTTTCTGCGGACGTTCGGTTGTGTGGACATCTGATGTCCACGCAACTTTGGCATGTCCACATAACGAGGGGATATACCCACATATGTCCACACAACGCGGTAAGTATGAGAGTATATATATATATATATATATATATATATATATATATATATTCTTAATATTCATCTACAATAACAATAATAAACGATGTTGTATTAAGAACATTGATGAAAATGAACCATATATATATAATATGCATGCAATATATATCTTTTTAAATTTGTGTATGGTTTGTATATCTTGTCAAATAGCTTGAATGTTTTTCACACCTCTATGTAGACAAAGCCCAATATTATATTGACCAGAACACAATGTATTGTAGTGGGTTAGCTCGTTATATATAGTCGATTATGTACAATATGGGAAACTGTGTAGATCCTGTGAATGCATATTTCCCCTACAGGTATAGCCTCAACAAGTGGCAATGCACAAAATGGGGAACCGGGTAGACCCTGATCAGACTATGATTGCACATTTCCCCTAGAAGGTATAGCCTCAACAAGTGATTGTTATAAGATGGCTACACGTCCTGGCGGGCGACACGCGGCTTGCTTGTATGCGGTATACAGCGAGTATGTACAAGATGGAAAACAGTGTAGACCCTGATCAGACTGTGATTGCAAATTTCCCTAGAGGTATAGCCTCAACTAGTGATTATGTACAAGATGGCTACACGTCATGGCGGGCGAAAACGGCCAGTATACGGTCGACACCTTCACACTGTCTCCGTGTATGTCAACATTAGAGAGGTTCTACAGTTTTGTATTTGTATTCCAATTAAAAATCATCATTCCCATTTAGCATGTTTAGCCATTATAAAGTGGATTATCTTCCTTGGCTTCCTAGTATTAAGTTTATTGCGGTACTCTCCCTTTATTTCATATACAAATATTTCCATTTTCCATCGAAACATTAAAATGGGCCTTGGTATGAGCAAAGTAATGACATACATTATGTAAGTACAGTCCAAACATCGTTACAATGATGTGTATAGCTTTATTTATTAACACATATAGTAATTATATGAAGATTTGGGTAGATTTGGGTAAGATTTGGGTAAATCGTGCCACCCTCTCCAATGCGCCCCGAAATCTCCAATGCGCCGAAAAAAAATGAATTTAATGTTTTTATTAAGAATATATATAACATAAAAAACTCTAATGCGCCTAGGTCATATTCACCTTGACTTAAATATATATTCTAGATATGCAACAATATATTATATATAAGAAGAAAAGATTGAATTTAACGTTTTTATTAAGAAGATGTATAACATATAAAACTCCAATGCGCCGAGGCCATATTATATGTTCGTTAGGTATTTTTCTAAAATTGATACAAACTCAACTTTACACATGCGCATTCGCATTGACTTAAATATGTATTATAGATATATAACACTATATTATATATAAGAAGAAAAAACTTAATTTAATGTTTTTAGTAAGATGATATATAACATATAAAACTCCAGTGTGCCGCGAAATCTCCAATGCGCCGCAAAATCTCCAATGCGCACTTTAGTCATACCCTGACTAAAGTGCGCAATGGAGATTTTGGTCGCAATAGGCGCAATGGCGATTTCGGGAAGAAAAATGGAGTTTTGTATTGTATATGTATCACTTCATTACGGCAGCTTAAAAGGGACATGCGAAATTCTTTTTCTATGTCGTTCCCACGACATAGCATCTCGTTACCACGACATAGCATCTCGTTCCCACGAGATAGAATCTCGTTACCACGACTTAGCTATGTCGTTCCCACGAGATAGCATCTCGTTCCCTCGAGATAGCATCTCGTTCCCACGAGATAGGATCTCGTTCCAACGAGATAAGATCTCGTTACCACGAGTTAGCTATGTCATTCCCACGAGATAGCATCTCATTACCACGACATAGCATCTCGTTCCCACGAGATAGGATCTCGTTACCACGAGTTAGCTATGTCGTTCCCACGAGATAGCATCTCGTTACCACGACATAGCATCTCGTTCCCATGACATAGGTAGCCAATGAAAATGCAGCATAATTGCAGAACAACAAAAAACAGACACAACTTCAAGGAATGTGGGTTTTTATTGGCAATCACATTAAAAGTAAACATTAACTTGAAGTTATATTGTACAGCATATGCAAAGTATAAATATGTTTGTTATATATGCTGTATTAGTATTTTAAATAAATGGAGAGTCATTACCGTTATATTTTGTCATTACCGTTACATAAATCATTTCCGTTACGCCCATATTTTTGGAGGCTGTGCTATTAATTAAATGTAGCTTTATAACGATGTTTGGTACATGTGGTAAAACACGGCATTCTGTTACATGCCAAGCTATTTTGTTTTGTTTAACTTTATTGATTCATATTAAATACATGTTGTCGGGTTACCATAAATGAGAAATCCACGACTTGCTACTAAATATCTCTGTTTCAAACTAATACAATTAGCTTACCATATTCTTGACACTTTTCTTAATAGACGCCACTTCAGTTTTATGTTTTATGCCGTTGAAAATAAAAACAAGAGCTGTAGGAGAACAGCATAGCTCGACTACGAGGGTGTCGATGTACACATAGCTTGACAAAGAAGGTGGCTGCGGCCTACATAAAAATCTTAACCAAGGTTGACTAAAAACATTAACCAAGGGAAACTAGAAATGTGGCCTGTCGGCACACGAATACCCCCACTGGCAGCCAAAGAAAACGAGGCATTTTTTATCATAAGCCATTTAGCCGAGCGTTAAGGTTTCAAAAGCATCAAGTCTGTGACCTTGACCCTGGGCATAGTGTGATAATCCATGCATCGGTGTAGAAGATATAGAGCGGAAGGGAATTTCAATAGGTCTGACCTTTGACCTTCAACTATGACCTTGACCTTGGACGTAGGTGCGTGGTTATTGATCGAGACACACCTTCTCATCTTGAGAAACATTTGTGCCAAGGCATTTGATAATGCATGCATCGGTGTAGAAGATATAGAGCGGAAGGGAATTTCAATAGGTTTGACCTTTGACCTTCAACTGTGACCTTGACCTTGGACGTAGGTGCGTGGTTATTGATTGCGACACACCTTCTCATCATGAGAAACATCTGTGCCAAGCCATTTGATAATCCATGCATCGGTGTAGAAGACATAGAGAGGAAGGGAAATTCAATAGGTTTGACCTTTGACTTTCAACAGTGACCTTGACCTTGGACGTAGGTGCGTGGTTATTGATCGCGACACACCTTCTCATCGTGAGAAACATTTGTGCCAAGCCATTTGGGAATTTCAATATTTTTTACCTTTGAGCTTCAACTGTGACCTTGACCTTGGATGTAGGTGTGTGGTTATTGATCGCAACACACCTTCTCATCCTGAGAAACATTTGTGCCAAGGCATTTGATAATCCATGCATCGGTGTAGAAGATATAGAGCGGAAGGGAATTTCAATAGGTTTGACCTTTGACCTTCAACTGTGACCTTGACCTTGGACGTAGGTGCGTGGTTATTGATGGCGACACACCTTCTCATCATGAGAAACATTTGTGCCAAGCCATTTTATAATCCATGCATCGGTGTAGAAGATATAGAGCGGAAGGGAATTTCCATAGGTTTGACATTCAACTGTGACCTTGAACGTAGGTGCGTGGTTAGCAATTTGATAATCCATGCATCAGTGTAGAAGATATAGAGCGGAAGGGAATTTCAATAGGTTTGACCTTTGACCTTCAACTGTGACCTTGACCTTGGACTTAGGTGCGTGGTTATTGATGGCGACACACCTTCTCATCATGAGAAACATTTGTGCCAAGCCATTTGATAATCCATGCAATCGGTGTAGAAGATATAGAGCGGAAGGGAATTTCAATAGGTTTGACCTTTGACCTTCAACAGTGACCTTGACCTTGGACGTAGATGCGGTTGGTTTTCCAAGTATGGTTGCTGTAGGCCCAGGAGTATTCCTATACAAGCTTGAGTAAAAAAACGTAACCAAGGGGAGTAACTAAGTAATCCAAGGATAAAAGTAGGTCAAGGTGAAATATAGGTCAGGGATTATTGATGTACATCACTAGGAGATGAAGTTGTCCAAGTATGGTTGATGTAGGTCCAGAAGTATTCCATATACAAGCTTGACTATAAACATTAACCAAGAATAATTGAAGGTTAAATGTAGGTGAAGGTAAAATAAAGGCGTCAGGGGTTATTGATTGTACATCCATATGAGAAAAAGTTATCCAAGTATGGTGTCTGTATGCACAATAGTATTCCATCTACAAGCTTGACTGAAAACCTTAACCAAGGTTGAGTAAAAACCATTAACCAAGGGGAATTAAGTAAGTAATTTAAGGATTAAATGTAGGTCAAGGTCAAATATAGGTCAGAAGGTTGTTGTGATGTACATCACTAAGGAGATGAAGTGGTCCAAGTCAATGGTTGGTGAGGGCCATGAGTATTCCATCTACAAGCTTGACTAAAAACCTTAACCAAAGAGAATTAAGTAAGTAATTGAAGAGGAAATGTAGGTGAAGGTCAATATAGATCAGGGGTTATTGATGTACATCACTATGAGAAAAGGTTGTCCAATTATGTGTCTGTATGCACAATAGTATTCCATGTACAAGCTTGAGTAAAAAGCTTAACCAAGGTCGAGTAAAAACCTTAACCAAGGGGAATTAAGTAAGTAATTCAAGGTTAAATGTAGGTCAAGGTCAAATATAGATCAGGGGTTGTTGATGTACATCACTAGGAGATGAAGTTGTCCAAGTATGGTGGGTGTAGGGCCAGTAGTATTCCATATAGAAGGTTGACTAAAAACTTAACCAAAAGGAATTAAGTAAGTAATTGAAGAGGAAATGTAGGTGAAGGTCAAATATAGATCAGGGGTTATTGATGTACATACCTATGAGAAAAGGTTGTCGAAGTATGGTGTCTGGAGGCCATATTATATGTTCGTTAGGTATTTTTCTAAAATTGATACAAACTCAACTTTACACATGCGCATTCGCATTGACTTAAATATGTATTATAGATATATAACACTATATTATATATAAGAAGAACAAACTTAATTTAATGTTTGTAGTAAGATGATATATAACATATAAAACTCCAGTGCGCCGCGAAATCTCCAATGCGCCCAATGCGCCGCAAAATCTCCAATGCGCATTTTAGTCATACCCTGACTAAAGTGCGCAATGGAGATTTTAGTCGCAATAGGCGCAATGGCGATTTCGGGAAGAAAAATGGAGCTTTGTATTGTATATTTATCACTTCATTACGGCAGCTTAAAAGGGACATGCGAAATTCTTTTTATATGTCGTTCCCACGACATAGCATCTCGTTACCACGACATAGCGTCTCGTTCCCACGAGTTAGCATCTCGTTACCACGACTTAGCTATGTCGTTCCCACGAGATAGCATCTTGTTCCCTCGAGATAGCATCTCGTTCCCACGAGATAGGATCACGTTCCAACGAGATAGGATCTCGTTACCACGAGTTAGCTATGTCGTTCCCACGAGATAGCATCTCGTTACCATGACATAGCATCTCGTTCCCACGACATAGGTAGCCAATGAAAATGCAGCATAATTACCGCCATTTTTTCTTTCAGCCATAGTTGAATATAGTCCGGCAGCCAAAGGCCGATTTGGGGTTTTACCTTGTTTTGAATAAAATGTTTTTTTTTATTACTGACTTTGCATGTCCAGACCTTCTAGTTTTGAAATCCAACGGATACAAGCTTGTCACCCTTAAGAAATTTGCACAAATTCAAGATGGCTGTCAAATAGATATAGTGTGCCATATAGTTGCATTAACATGAGGAAATTCAGCAATTTAAGAGCGTAAACTGGGTGTATTTGACATAGTGATGACAATTGGCAACGTTAAAATTCAATTCCTTAACTGCACTATGGGAAAAATCCAAAATGGCCGCAAAATGTGACCATTTGACGTAATTTCACTAGTTCGTCACAACAAAGAGTATGCTTTTTATAATCTTGGGTTTATTGAAACAATGAATGTTTATTTTTGTAACTTTTCTGTGTAATTGAATACTTGTCTAAATAGCAGAACTCCAAAAATGGCCGCCAATTATAAATATAAAACGTGCAATCGTATCTCTTCATAAGAAAACATATACAATTACACTCAGACCCTATATCAGAGCAAATGTGCATACGAATATTGTATTTAGATACACAATGATTTTAGTACCTTAGGTACACAATTAGATCATTGTTTCAACAGCTTTAGTCCAAAATGGCCGCCAACTATTTTGATATTATTGTAGCAATTAGCTTATATAATTGGACTCGTATGTCACATCTAAGAATGTAATTATAACAAATACTGGTATTAAGTCAAGATGATCGTTTGTTTCCTTAACTTAATATACACCATTAGACAACGTTCAATAACAGAAATGGAAACATGGGCTACGGATAATAATATAATACATTCTACTAGTAATCAAATCATATACTTATAAATAGTACACTTGGTTATATACATTGGCTTATTCAGTTTATTTTAGAAAGCCTTCTTGTCTTGCCATTCCACATCAACAGTCATGCTGACAATATTCTGACACCAAAGTATGTAATTATAACTTACATAGTGGGCTTTGTCAAGAATATGTAGGTTGGAACTTTACAGTAAACATTAATGACTTCCTAATTAATTTTGAATGAATGCAAGAGGTTTTCTTTCATACCATTGGTTCCCAACACTTCAATGCTCAGCTCAACAAGTTCACTGTGAAATCACGCGAATTGGCTAACCTAGCTAGTACAAATGGAGAACACACACACACACACATATATATATATATATATATATATATGTCAACGGTCCCATTAGCGTTATTCCCATAGCAACTAAGGACTCCCACTGATATTATTACATTCTGGCAAGTGATTTTTTATGCGAAAGGTACACACATTATATTAAAGGGCGGTACGTACATGGTGATTTATGTACCTTTTAATATCACTTATCATTTGGTAAACTGCAAACAATTTATATATATTCAGATTTGTATTGATTATGTGAAGCAAATTATATGTGTATGATGAGATAATGTAATATTTCTATAACATTCTTGGCTTCAATGACAAGTCGGAATTCAACGTCTGACATGCATGTGCAGTTGATTTTATTACATACAACTCAATGTGGAGTGCATGCATATGCCATGTTAACATACGTAAATGCTGAACAAATAAATCAAATTTAATCACAAATTCAATAATTCTGAGAAAAACACTGAGATAATGTAGAATAAATATTATTGTCTGGACACAACTAATACACATTGGAATGATATATACGACAGTCATTCCAGTTGAGCCACTACTAACTCACGGTAACAATAACTGTTATATTCATTGCAGACTACAATACACATAGAACACACCAATATATACAACATGACAGCATTCAAGGTACACTGCAATGGATATAAGAAATGCAGTAGTCACGAAATTTAATATACTAATATGACAATGCTAAACAACGTAACTGTCATCCCTTGCCGCTAGAGTATTTGTGCTATTATATATTCTTCTTTTCTTATATTCATATCTACAATATTAACTTTCATTATTTCATGTATACTGTGTATTTCGTTTTAATTAGTTTGTCGTTATCGTATGATATATTATTCGTTTTTTGATTGCCTTGTATATTGATGTCCTTTTGAAGCTTGATGGCGATGTAAGCGGGAGGTTTGCCAAACAGTTCAGTTTCAACCATCCAAGTGTTCTGTTTTATGCACTGTCCTGTTACTTTACCAGTAGTTCATTGGGGAATAGTTGTTGTTGTGCTTGCTCTGCATTTGTTATACTGTTTATGTAGTGTATGCACAGTTGCTTTGGTTTTGGGACCGTACACCGCTGATCGTGGAGTGCATGTTTGTGCCGCGTTGAAGGTTCTGCGACCACCGAGGTGCGCATGTCATTTGCTTATTGGGAAGTATTTATTGCGTTAGGTTTATTCTTATGGGTCTCACCTTTTCTACTGTGCTATCTATTTTAACAATCATGTCATTATTATGCGATCGTCATTGACATACATTTGTAAACTATTGATATAGCAGTGTGCTCCCTATGGAGCTGGACTGAACTTAATTATATAACTTAATTATTAAACGATGATTGCTATAATTTATATTTGGCAGCCGTCTTGGACTTCTGCTATTGGAACACGTGTCTAATTACATAACAAGGTTACAAGAGAACACAAGATTGACATAAATATGTGTTTTTTCTTTGTAATAGGTGAGCGTGACATTTCATATTTTAATCATTACACATTATGATTGTCATTGCCAGGTAATTTATATCTGGCGGTCATCTAAGGCTTCTTCTTTCTATTGACACAATTGTATAATATCGCATTTGAAAGCTCAAAGTTACATACAACGTTCAATGTGTCAATAAACCTGAGATATGTATACTAATATGCTTAAACTAATCAATAGCCCCAGTAATTAGTATGCAATTTGCGCAGTATAAGGCAACGTGACTTTTTTGTTAAATATTTGGCGGCCATTTTATGACTTCTGCTATTGGCACAGTTATTTAATGATGTGTCTAAGTTACTGAAAACGTTCAGAGTATGCCTAAATCCAATACATCTAAATAACCTTTTAACTACATACGATATGGCGCTAATATGCTTGTTATATACTTAATTATTAGTCCGTTTACATTATTGTTATATGATACTATAGCTATATGTGGCGGCCATCTTGGACTTCCCCTGTTCAACAACTTGTCTACGAACATATCGAACGTACTGAAAGCGTTTGTTGTGGCAATACATCCAATATCAGTATCATGTTTGCTTTGATATAGAGTGTGCGAGTAGTTATGTAAAAGTATGATTACATTTGGCGGCCATTTTGGATTTTATTTTTTCCATGTCACAGTGAATTTAATTGAATATTAAAAATGTTGACCGCTTATCTGATAAGTCAAGTAAATCCACTTTACGCTCTTAAATTACTTCAATACCTCACACGGCATACTATATCTGTCTGGCGGCCATTTTTAATTTATGCAAATTTCTCAAAACGCTCAAAGATGAAAGAGTGTCATTAGCCGGATTCTGGATGTGGATGGCATGGACAAGCAAAATCGCCAATAACAAAACTATGTTAATCAAAACAATGTTAAGCTACCGGCTGTCGGACTAAAATGGCGGTAATTATGCTTCATTTTCATTGGCTACCTATCTCGAGGGAACGAGATTCTATGTCGTGCGAACGACATAGCTAACTCGTGGTAACGAGATGTTATCTCGTGGGAACGAGATGCTATGTCGTGGTAACGAGATGCTATCTCGTGGGAACGACATAGCTAACTCGTGGTAACGAGATCCTATGTAGTGGGAACGAGATGCTATGTCGTGGTCGACATAGCTAACTCTTGGTAACGAGATCCTATCTCGTGGGAACGAGATGCTATCTCGTGGGAACGAGATGCTATCTCGGGGGAACGAGATGCTATGTCGTGGCAACGACATAGCTAAGTCGTGGTAACGATATGCTATCTCGTGGGAACGAGATGCTATGTCGTGGTAACAATTTGCGCATGTCCCTTTTAAGCTTCCGTACTTCATACTGCTATCTTCTAAATAAATGCATACAATTCATGTTTGTCGTGTTGTATATAGCCGCGTCGCGAGAAAACCTGTATTCGGGAGTCTGACGACGTCACAAGATATGACGTCGTGAACTTAACTAACGTAATTTCAGCCGAGATGTCCAATTATCGACTTTTGTCAGACTGCCATGTTATGTTTGTTCTGTGGTGTTAAAGTTATCTAAGGAACAAAACAACAACGCACCTCGGTGTTTTTATTATTGTAATGCATTTTTACCAATGTGAGCGTTATAAATTCGTTTAAATTGTATTTGAACCTATGTTCGGTGTAAGATACATTCCCAAATATATCTATAATCGGGCATTAAATGTTATCGACCACCATTTGCAGGTGGTCGGCAGCATATGTGTAGACCGATGTAGACTGGGCCCGGTTTCCCGCACAACTATTTGTTTCATATCTGATTAATTCGACGCGAATTTTCAGTCTATTGCTCAATTCTTTCTTTCTAATACAATGTATAAAATTAAAATTTAGCGCAACCTTTACCGATTTTAAGAAAAGAATATCTCCTGCAAAAATAATAAAGACATGGATGTTACGACTAGTATAGCCACATATCAGTCTCATCTGTGCATATGCGCCGTCTGATCAGAACATACGATGTCCGCTATTCAATCACTGGGGAATCCTTTCTCGATTACCGACAGGATATGGGTCGCCAATCGTACATTTATTGCAGATATTGTACGGTCCTGTGTTTTCATCAGGTGGTCAATGTACAGCTGTAACCGAGACGATGTCGAGAACATTAGACGTTTCTGTTTTCTGAATATAACAAACATCACTCATCATTAACATGCATGGCATGTTAATAAAAGAAATAGATAACCGTTATTATTTAATAAAGGTGGGATGATATTTCAAGGCAACATATGTTGCGGACAGTTGCATCATGGACGTTAATGACAATCTGTCAAGTCGTATAAATACAAAAAAAATCAAGAACTACTGTCTGTTCCACGTATTCCTGCCAACGAACTTTTGGCTATTAAACGGATTCAATCTAAAACATATTTAACTGTAAGTACTTTTTCACCAATGACAAAAAGTCACCCTCTCCCAATTTTTGTATTTGATGAAATTCTATCAAATGTTGATTTTTATTGTTGATACAATAACTGTGGTATTATATAGAGGATATTCCATCGTACATTTTAAATAACGGGAAATAATACACGAGTGGGCGACGGCTTCCGCGTAAGCAACACGTGAGCGTAGCGAACGAGTTGCTTGCACGGACGCCGACGGACACTAGTGTATTATTTCCGCTATTCAAGCATGCACGATGGAATATCGTATTTATTACACTTCCACGGCGGACACATATGCACATTTAGTCTATTTTTTGAGATTATAATCAATGAATTGTGAGGAGCGCATGAATAGTTATGCAATGACGTGTTTCCCCGCGTTTTGGCGTTACGTTGCGTGACGTCAAATGTGACGTCATGTAAACTTTTTGAAATCAAAATTACGCAGATATTTCTATGCACCAGATATATTTGAGTGCATGTTTGGAATGTGTTCAATCACATTAACATTCTAGATTAGTCGAGACCCTTTCCAAATTTTCAAATAATTTTATTTTGACTGTAATAAAAATTACACATTTTACATGGTAGCTCGTGGTTTCCAAGAAAACAGGCGCGCAATTACGGGTGTTCTCTTCACGGTGTATTATTTGTAAGGAGTTGATTACGGGTTTTTTCTCACAGCGAAACATCATATTGACCAAAGAATTCCCGAATACAGGTTTTCGCGCGAGGCGGCTCATATAATTACTTAGTATACTGTTATTTAGGTCAAGGGCATTTAAAACTCCATTACGCCCAGCGTATCTCCATTGCGCCACGGCCGTATTATACTTTCGATATGATATTGTATATATATATTAATAATTGATACAAAATCCATATTACACATGCGTATTGGGATGACAAATTGGGAGTTACTTCCCTTACGTAATTATTCTCACCATTTCTTTTTTAGAAGACACGTATGAGGTCTCAGAGGACAGTGCGCAGCTAGGGGTAAAAGGGGGGGTGGGGCGTGGACAGTTTTCTAAATACAAATGTACTTCAGTACCAACCCTGCCAGTTACACCAGTGTAAATGGAACAAAGGGGGTAACTTACTGTCTGTTCCACGTTTTTCTGCCGACGAACTTTTAGCTATTAAACACATTAAATCTAAAAAATATTTAAAAGTAAGTACATTTTCATCAATAACAAAAGTCACCCTGCCAAAAAAAAATTGTTTCATGAAATTCCATCAAATATTGATTTTATTTTATTCCTATGGGAATTTAACATGGGGAGTCAATTTCCAAATGTTTTCGTTCTTTGATCCTTTTGGAAATTGACGAGATAGTTTGAAAATGATGTAATTATGAAAACAAGTTAGATTTTGAAAATCGGTCCACAAATAAAAAAAAATCTACTTTTAGCCCCCATGTTAAATTCCCATAGAAAAGCGTTTTTCCACAATAAAATCAATATTTGATGGAATTGCATGAAACAAATTTTTTTGGGGAGGGTGACTTTTTTGTTATTGATAAAAAAGTACTTACGTTTAAATATTTTTTATATTTAATGACTTTAATAGCCAAAAGTTCGTCGACAGAAAAACGTGGAACAGACAGTAGCTCTCTTATTTCATTCGCCCCTTCAACTGGACCGCGGTCCGTATCATTAATTCATCATTGACTACACAACAGCATGCGTTGATCTTGCCCAGTAGCCTATTTCACCAACATTGCAAAGTATACTTTTCTAGCAAGGTATACTTTGAGGGAGAAATTTTCCATTTTAGGATAAATTTATTAATTTTTATTATACTGAATTTATTACATTATCACAGCCAATTTGGCTGTGACAATGTAATAAATTCAGTATAATAATTCTGCGTACTTTTAATCATCAAATATATGCAGTTGTTAGTTCTATATGAAATAATATATTTCAGTAAAAATAAATGATTACTCCCTCAAAGTATACTTTGCTAGAAAAGTATACTTTGCAATGTTGATGAAATCGCTACCGCTTATCAACGTTTATGAATAGAATATTAATAATATTAACAATATTAACTTGCATTCAAGCAATTTGATTGTCTGAGCCTGAACACACTGCGTTAATCTTGCCCAGATTATCAACGTTTCCGAACATCTGTTGGCAATGTCAACTCGCAATCAAGCAATTTAATTGTCTGAGCCCGAGCTGTAGCACGGCACCAAACTGCTTGATTTCAAGCACAATATTCAAGTATTATTATACCCCACCACGATCGTGGAGGGGGTATTTAGTGCTAAGCTCGTCGGTCCGTCCGTCCGTCCTTTCGTCACCAACCTTGTAACTCACACAACAGTTGAATCGTACTAGCTACAGACCAGAAACTTGGTATGAGTAGATTCCCACATTTTCTTTTGATTATCATGGATTATCTCCCCCTTTTCGACTTCCAATGTTGACTTGTAACTCGTAAAACTTTTAAACCCTAATAGCGACACACCTGAAACGTGGTATTTATCTTCCTTATGATGAATAGATGCGCAGTTTATTTCGAGTTTTGATTCGAGCCCCGGGTCATGTATTATCTCCCCCTTTTCGACGTAGAATTCCCCAATTTACTCGTAAAACATTTAAACCGTACTAGCTACATACCTGAAACGTGGTACGTAGCATGGTACATGTGCAAAGTTTATTTCGATTTTTGAATCGAGCCCTGGGTAATGGATTTTATCCCGTCAACACAGTGCGTATGTGCCGTGAAACACGGTGCCGTGAAACATTTTTGATATCCAGTCAATACTATTTTTGAATTTTACAGCCACTTGTAGGTGTTGACGGGATAAATAGAATAGTAGGTTAGTGCCGTGAATGGGAAAACATATCTGGCGCGGCACGGAAACGGGATGTGCTCGGCAGAGCCTCGCCCATCCCGTTTCCTGAGCCTTGCCAGATAGTTTTTCCCATTCACGGCACTAACCTACTATTCTCTATATCTCCCCCTTTTCGACTTAGTATTTGGCAATTTTGCCTTGTAACTCGTAAAACTTTTAAAGCGTAATAGCTACAGACCTGAAACTTGGTATGTAGCTTCCGTATGATGTGTAGATGCGCAAAGTTTCTTTCGATTTTATATTCGACCTCTGGGTCATGGGTTATCCTTCTTTTTATTTAGTGAAATGTAGTCCTATATTTATTGTATGGCGAAAGAACAATTTCCGGGGATTTAACATGGGGAACTTTTTCGAATTTCAGGAATACTGGACCGATTTTCAAAATTTAACTTTTGTTTTCTTATACATGTAGTCTCAATTGGTAATATTTATTTTACTGATAGTGACGCGCGGTGGTATCAGGCTATGTTCATATGCAAATGAGGCATGATATTTTTTAATTATTTATTCTAATTTAATAAATGCGTCACATGAAAAAAGAAAATATTTTCGACAGATTATAAAGTATGATCATTGCACATTAAAACATAAATACAGAGAATAAATAGTAATGTTCGTTAATATTTTTAGGAAACACGGTTATCTCCCCTGATATCAGTGTGGCAATTTACGTCCGATATGAAATGTATAATAATGCCAATCAATACGTGGGGTAATGGTGACTGAATTTTTATTTTTCCAGAAAATGTCTCAGATGATGTCTCTGGTATAAAGAACAGTTTGTGCCTACTGAGTGGGCATGCACCTTTAATTTCCCATAGACAAATCAATTTCTCGTAACAAAAGAAATATTTGACCAATTTTTCCGAATTAAAATGCAGGCTCATTCTCAAAGTTTTATCAAATTTAATAGTATCGAGAGAAACAAATTGGTTTTGGTTTATATGGCCGTAAACTTTGGGCAGGTTTCGTGAAACAGACAATAATTCATTTGAAGTGGTGAGTGCAATAACGGGGCTAACTCCCGAATGGGGTTGGCCCTCTTCTAACATTGACCATTTCAATTAAGGAATAAAACAATGGGCTGTTGCATTTACTGTGGTATGTAAACATGTGGCCTGTTTAAAGTTCGTCCGCGTAAAAATTAAACAAACCCAAATGTTGTGTATCCACAGGAAACCCAACAGCCCATGGTTTTATTACAATGTACTTATATTTGGCTGTGACACAAGAAATGGTGCTTATGGGATTTTTGACCAGTGTATGACATGTTGGTCCTGATCATTATATAAAAGGTATAATAATGTCAATCAATACGTGGGGTAATGGTGAATGAATGTTTATTTTGCCAGAAATGTCTTAGATGATGTCTGATATAAAGAACATTGTGTGCATACTGAGTGGGCATGTACCTTTAAGCATATTGATTCGAGTGGATGCATTTAGAGCTGGGGTCGCACATGTCGGGTTATACTATAGGGAGACAGATAGTTTTGTATATTCTGTATGATTTTTTTCTGGCAAAATAAACATTCATTCACCATTACCCCACGTATTGATTGGCATTAGTATACATTTTATCTCAGACGTAAATATCCACACTGATATCAGGGGCGATAACCGTGTTTCCATAACATGTTAACGGACATTACTTTTTTTCGATGTGCAATGGACATACTTTATAATCTGTCGAAAAGATTATTTTTTTCAGGTGACGCATTTAATTAGCATAAATAATTAAAACATATTATGCCTCATTTGCATAATACATGTATTATGAAAATAGACGGATAGCCACTCTCAGTAAAATAAGTATTAGTAAATGATTATATCTGTATAACTTGTAATTTTTAGAACTGGTGGAATATTCACACAATTATAAACTTATTTAATTCCTATGAAGAACATGTTGTGCCAACTGAGTGAGCATGTACGTTTAATATGGCAAATGGATTGGCTGTTTTTTTCACATGGTCATTATCGACTGAGTATGACTGAAATGCGTAATCACGGTAATGGAGATTTCGGGCGAAATGTGCGCAATGGGTGTGACCTCCCAAAATGTCCGGTTTACAAAGGCTCCACTGTAATGATGGACCGCGGTATCCATTCAGCGTTGTCTACCCATCACGAACATCCGTGTGTGTGCAGACAGCGATGGTGTGATTCGCACGTTTTCATCTCCCGTCATCTGTTTGTGAATCGCATTGACCATAACCTTGGCATCGGTCACAGCTGTGTGCGTCGTCTGTTCTCGCGAATTCACATTTACGAGGTGTTCCGATATATGCCGTCTTACATAATTGGCGGTCATGTGTGCCCAAATTTCTTCCACAACAGACGGGTTCCCGGCACCCGTTACTAGGTAGTTACACTTCCTGGTCGCGTTTCTGTAGCACTTGAGCGCCTCATTTTGCATGAGTGTGAAGCTTCCCCGTGGTAGGCCGCTATACTTCACACCTTGGACCTTGGAGGGCAGTAGACCGTATAGGTACACATCGTCCACCCAGAAAAATGGCGTCACCTTAGCAGAGTTATAAATTGCAGGAATGGCGTCATTTGTCAATATGACAATAAAACCGCTACAGTAACGAGGGTAAAATTTTTGGCCCCTGAATTCAGTGTCTCGGACAAACCACTTGCTTTGCCTTTTGCGAATAATCGGCATAGTGCCGGGCAGAATATGGTTGCAGAGGATTTGTTTCTGTTTATGCTGCAGTTTGGGCAGATAGTCCAAAAGGAAACGGTACGTGTCTACTATGACGTCATCGTCCACCTTCAGAATGAGCTGGGCGTTGCTGCAGCGCTCGGCAATCCACTTGTACGCCATGACGCCCTTCAACGTGAGGTTACGGTACGAGTCGGTAAAGTCGCCCTGCAGGATGTCGGAGTACATGGCGAATTCCGTTAGTATCTGTATCTGTGTGTTCGCATCCTCAGCCAGCCCTAGAAGGAAAAGTACCCGGATGTGACCGATGTGCTGGAAGTACGTGTTGTTTGTCCACGTGCGCCGCATGGCGTCGCGTCGTTCGAAGTGACCTGGTGCCGTGTGCACGATCACTAGCGCCGACAGATTGCTCACAGAGCTGCACAGGGTCGGGTTCTCCAGCAGATACGGCCGTCCTATAGTGACCGGATACGTGGCGTTGCGCGAGCTGATCGCGATATCCTGCCTTGGCGAGGGCGTCCGTCGGGCAGTGACCCGCGGTACTGCCGGTGTAACGACCCGTGGTAGTGCCGGTGCTGCCGGTGTAACGTTGACGACCCGCGGTGCTGCCGGTGTAAAGTTGACGGCCCGCCGTACTGTTGCAGAGGTGGCGGGCTTTATCGCGGAGGCAGCGCCGCGTTGGATGGTCACGTGGCGGGCAGCATATCGCCTTGCCGCGGCCGTCACGGCGTCAGGCCTGTACACGGACTGCACCACGTGGCCAGATATATAACGGAAACTGACGATCAACGCCAGCACGGACAGACACGTGACTATGCCAACGAGGCCCCGGTACGACTTCACAACGGAGAGCAGTGGGTGTTTTGGTATACTCATACCGTCAACAGTCTGCCAGTTCGCATCACAGGGAGAAACCACGTAATATCAGCGTTCACATTCTTTAATTAAACATAAAAAAAATCCAGCTGAAATGTCAATTCTAGTTTAGCACTTCATACACATGTTTCTGTTTTTAATTCATTTACAATATCCATCCTTTGATATCACAGCTGTATTACAATTAACGCACATTGTCACAACTACATGTACACGTTCGTTTTGTAGTTTAGCGAATATGTACACATTCCACAACGTGAGACATCAATCTTCCAACAGCCATGTTGTACTCCATATACGCATACACAGCGTACACTCCTGTCCGCCACACGGCTGTCATTCTGTCCGTAACGTATACTATTGTAAGTGTTATGTGCGTCAGCCGCCGTTGTACACAACCGCCTGTGTTTGTATACTTTGAGCGAGTAATGAGGATAATCATATATTTTCCCGAAATGCATTATTTCGTATAGAACTAACGACTGCATATATGTGATTATTAAAAGTACATTTATACAGAATTATTATACTGAATTTATTACATTATCACATACTGTGATAATATAATAAATTCAGTATAATAAAAATTAATAAATTTATCCCGACATTGAAATTTCTTCCTCAAAGTGTACTTAGCAAGATAAGTATACTTTGCAATTTTGATGAAATATGCTACAAATCACTAACGTTTATGAACAATTGAAGACGTATGCACGTCAAACTACTGCATACTCATTCAACATTTGTGACATCGATAAAACCACGTGGACATGCAAACAATATGTGCCTATTGGCTGTTTCGTTTGCATAATAGAAATATATGGCTGCATCATTGTCAATGCGGTGTTTGATCTACGCTGGTCGCCCGGGTAACTGTATATATAGCACGAATCTGCCAGGCAGGCTGCGCACCAATTGTTTTGCACGGGTCTACATGATGTGCTGAAGTTTGAAATGTCTTACCTGTCTTGGTTAGTCCGCTGAGTGGCGAATAGCCTGTCCGTACTGGTAGTCCGCTGAGTGGCGAATAGCCTGTACGTACTGGTGGTCCGCTGAGTGGCGAATAGCCTGTACGTACTGGTAGTCCGCTGAGTGGCGAATAGCCTATCCGTACTGGTAGTCCGCTGAGTGGCGAATAACCTGTACGTACTGGTAGTCCGCTGAGTGGCGAATAGCCTGTACGTACTGGTAGTCCGCTGAGTGGCGAATAGCCTGTACGTACTGATAGTCCGCTGAGTGATAGTCCGCTGAGTGGCGAATAGCCTGTACGTACTGGTAGTCCGCTGAGTGGTGTGCTATTATATTGATGAATTCGGGCGATATTCATCCTAACCCAGGTCCAGAAAATGTTCCTCCTTCATCAGCTAGCACGGCTCGTATTTATACAGACAAATTCACGTCAGAAAGCACATCTAATTCAGATATACTTCCATCTTCATTGGACTTCTCACATAACGTATCATTGATTCACTATAATGTGCAGAGCATTTTTCCCAAGATAAAGTTAATTACAGCGGAATTGTATACTCTTGATATACTAGCTTTTCCTGAAACATGGATGAATGACAGAGTAGATAACAGCAAACTAATGATACGTTCATAGTGTGCACCTGAACGTAAAGATGGAACGGATAGTCATGGTGGAGTGATGCTCTACATAAAAAGTACCATATATTACACCAGACGACCTGACCTAGAAATGATGCCATTAGAAAGTATATGGGTAGCATTATTATTAAATAAAAAGAAAGTCCTACTTGGTATATTTTACAGACCTCCGAATTATGATACCAATTATAACAACATAATTGAAGACTCCATACATTTAGCTATTGATACAGGTATTAAATATATCATAATTACAGTCAGGCGACTTTAATTATAATACCCTAGCTCCACAACCAGCACAAAAACTGGCCAATATCACAATTCAATATAGCCTTCACCAAGTAATAACTGACTATGCACATTTTACAGGGTCATCCATCCTCTTCTATCATTGATCTCCTGTTTGTATCAGATACAAATTCACTGGTCACAAGTGGTGTCGGAGATCTTGTGTTAAATCAAGAACATCGCCACCATTGTCCAATTTACGCATTATTCTAATTCAGGAAACCTAAATTTAAAACATAAATACTAGAGAAATATGTCAACCAGCGAAATTACGATTTACTGAGACAAAATATTACTGCCACAGACTGGACAACATGTTTCGATGAAAATATTTCCTTCTACGCCACAAACTTAATTTACTGAAAAAGTGCATTCCAAATAAAACTGTCACCATTCGACCAAAAGAACGGCATTGGCTAACAAACAATCAAATATTTATTTCATTGCGAAACAAACTATTTGTCTATGGGAATTTAAGTACATCGGCAGCAACACGTGCAATATACAGTAGATACTGTTACAATTAGTAATTGGGCAACAAAATGGCTTGTTATGTTTAACCCCGCAAAAATTGAATCCCTGCTCATATCCCGCAAAATGATTAAGCCACAACATCCCCAATTGCATATGTTTAATCAACTCATAAGTAAAGTTGCTTGTCATAAACAGCTTGGTATAGTTTTAACAAACTCTTGTTCTTGGCAACACCAGTAGCCGATTTCATCAAAATTGCAAAGTATACTTATCTAGCAAAGTATACTTTGAGGGAGTAATCATTTAGTTTTCCCGAAATGCATTATGTCATATAGAACTAACGACAGTCACTGCATATATTTGATGATTAAAAGTATACAGAATTATTATACTGAATTTATTACATTATCACCGCCAAATTGCTAAATAAATGAAAAGCATGAACTTGATAACATACAACATAAAGCAGAAAGAATCGTAACACGTGCCATGGAATTGGTATAATTGACTGATCTGTACCAGTAGCCGATTTCATCAAAATTGCAAAGTATACTTATCTAGCAAAGTATACTTTGAGGGAGTAATCATTTATTTTTCCCAAAATGCATTATTTCATATAGAACTAACCACTGCTTATATTTGATGATTAAAAGTATACAGAATTATTATACTGAATTTATTACATTATCACAGCCAAAATGGCTGTGATAATGTAATAAATTCAGTATAATAAAAATTGATAAATTTATTCTTCAATTGCAAATTTGTCCCTCAAAGTATACTTTGCTAGATAAGTAAACTTTGCACTGTTGATGAAATAGGCTGCTGGTCTCATATGTCATAGACAAAGCTTGGGCCAGAATTAATATTATGAGGAGCTTGACGTTCAAACTCTGAAGAAAAACACTTCAAACCATGTATATTGCATTCGTACGCCCTGTTCTTGAATATGGCAATGTTATTTGGGATAATTGCTAAATAAGTGAAAAACATGAACTTGATAACATACAACATGAAGCAGCAAGAATCGTAACAGGTGCCATGAAATTTGTTTATCCCGTCAACTCAGTGCGTATGTGCCGTGAAACACGGTGCCGTGAAACACTTTTGATATCCAGTCAATACTATTTTTGCATTTTACAGCCATTTGTAGGTGTTGACGGGATAAATAGAATAGTAGGTTAGTGCCGTGAATGGGAAAAAATATCTGGCGCGGCACGGAAACGGGATGTGCTCGGTATAGCCTCGCCCATCCCGTTTCCTGAGCCTTGCCATATATTTTTTTCCCATTCACGGCACTAACCTACTATTCTCTATATCATTGACTGATCTGTTCCAGGAAGTAGGGTGGGAAAGCACCTGAGTTTCTGTCATCATCTGTGCCTCAGGCTGTTGGAAGCACCACTCGATATAATTTACGGAACAATAGCAACTTCAATCCACCTCACTCACGAACTACATTGTACTCTGATTCTGTCTTACCTTCAGTCATTAGAAAATGTATTAATTTACCGCTACCCGTTCGAGAGGCATTATCACTTGCGAAATTCAAAACATTTCTTTATAGTCCTTCAAATATAGTGCCAAAACACTAATACCATGGGATAAGAAAAGCACAAATTCTACAAATAAAATTGCATACAAATTGTAGCTCTCTTAATTATGATCTCAACTAGTAAACAAACATTCAGATTCTCCAATATGCTGTTGTGGTAGTATATAAAATGTACAACATTACCTCCTTGACTGTCCATACTATCGTGATAAGAGCATATTTATTTATAACCATTACACAAATACCCGATGTAAACCTTCAATTATTGATACATGGTACCTTAGACATCTTACTGTTTGGCAATAATGACGTATCCCACGAAGAAAAAGTTAAAGTCTTTCACGCTGTGCTAACATATATCCTCCGAAGTAAAATATTTTTGTGAATTAAGTATGTATGTATTGATATGTTTTATGTGTTGTTCATAACTCATTGTATATATAGCTAATTCATAATCCCATGAGTAGAATGACGTGGACCCTTCTGTAGCAAATGCATATATTTATTACAAAAATATGATTATTATTTACTTTACATATTTATTCTTTTCTATGTTCATTTTCTCTTCGTCTATCATTTTAGTTAGGTGTTGTTATCTTTCTCATCCTCGTATTTATTTTTTATTTTCCGTCGGCGGCGGCGGCGTAGGCGGCGGCGTCAACATTTCACGTTAAGGTGTTTGCGTTTAGCTCAGTTTCCAGAAAACAATAAGTTCTACGACCTCCATACTTGGTATACATCAACACTGTGGTGTTAACATCTCACTCAGATGGAGCCAATGTGACATTGACATAGTTTTCATGGTTCATTGAACTACTTTTCACATGCGTTCAACGTTAAGTTTTTGCGTTTAGCTCTGTTTCTAAAACTTAATGCTCAGGTTAATTCATTGTAACTTCTGTTTCCCTCAATTAAATGCTTTAATATTTCATACATGCATTTGTAACAACATCCCGCATCATTCTACAGAAAGCCCATGCTGCCCGTTAACCTCAAATGTCAAGGTCACTGACTTAAAAAATTCCCGGGTTTGGAAAACTTAACGCTAATTAATTTATTACAATTTCTGTTTCCCTTGATGGAATGCTTTAATAAATTATAGCAACATCCGGCATGATTCTACAGAAAGCCCATGGTTTCGGCTAACCCCAAGGTCAATGTCACAGGCTTAGAAAATGCTCAGTTTTGAAAACTTAACGCTAGTGTTAATTTATTGTAACTTCTGTTTCCCTTGATGGAATGTTTTAATATTTCATACATGCATTTGTAAGAACATTCTGCATTATCTTCAGAAAGTTCATGGTGTGCGGTAACCCCAATGTGAAGGTCACGGACTTCAAAAATGTATAGTATATAAATTTAGCATCGGTGCCAGGAGATACATGTCGTTGGCGGACTTTCTGTTAGTGTTTAGCTGCGATAAGTAACTTAAGCTGCCAGTGGGGCCATTCATGTGCCCACAGATCACATATATAATGTTTATAAGAAATACGCATGAGATTTACAGCTCCTTATGTACTATCAAACTGCGGCAGGCGGGACATCTTGCTCCGCGGAGCTCTTGTTCTATAATATTACCAAAAATACGTAAACATAATACACAATTGAATTTTATCTGCCATTATTACATCGAATGGGCCTCAGGCTAACCTGTGAGACAATTGCGTTGTTGTTTATTTAAATTTGTAAGATTTATGTCAGCCTGAGGCCCTAATTACCTTGTTGAATGAGAGGAACTGTATAAGATCATAGCACTATTTCGCTCCAATCCTCTTTACACTGCTTGTATACCTAAAACTGATGTAAATTATTGTTTAATAAAATATGTTTATACATGTTCTAACAACTGAACAACAACTTGCAATCAAACTTGTAGCACAGCTCAGGCTCAGCCAATTAATTTATTACAAGCACAATATTTTGAAATAAAGAAAGTGACAAATATTGGCAAGATTATCGCAGGAGGTAATGTATTTAAATATGATATATTTCAAGGCATGGTTCGACCGCGAAGTTCGAGCACAGGTAAATAACGCATAGCGGGGATGGTAAAAGTGTTGCAATTCCCATCATGTATGTTTAACCACAGCAGAAAGCAAGATAAATAAAATTTAAATGCCATCGAAGCAAACATACCTAATATTTGGCTATAATTCCAGCACAAAAATATTTACACAATTCCCTAACATTTGATTGGCCCGTAGCAAGTCTCTGTCCAAAATTTATATTCCAGTAAGCTCCCACGCCGAACTACTTTCCGTAACCGTGAGGCGCAGTTAAAATAATTATTAAGAAAACAGAAAATAAACACATTTCTTGATGAATTTATTTCAAATGCTGGAATTTTAAGGAATAAATGGCCTTTTTGTGGAATTTATCGGGGATATAAACTTGGACAAGTCGCGGGAATACTGGACGAAGGCCGGAAGCGGGAATACTGGACGAGGCCTTCCGGCCTTCGTCCAGTATTCCCGCGATTTTTCCAAGTTTATACCCCGATAAATTCCACAAAAAGGCCATTCATTCCTATAATAATTCCAGAACAAAAATATTTACACAATTCCCTAACATTTGATTGGCCCGTAGCAAGTCTGTCCAAAATTTATATCCCAGTAAACTCCCACGCCGAACTACTTTCCGTAACCGTGAGGCGCAGTTAAAATAATTATTTTTAAATTCTTTTTTAAAGTGTATACCCAGGGATTCCGCTGGCGATCGCAATTGGCGATAAAAATAAACAATTGGCGATAAAAAATTACAATTTTCGATTTAATTTTTTTTTTTTTTACAAAATTGTAATTTTTTATCGCCAATTTTTTGAAGTGGCAATTTCTTTATTTTCCCCAGCGGAATCCCTGTATACCCCGATACATTCCACAAAAAGGCCATTCATTCCTATAATGACTGGAGAAATGGGTTTATGGGATTTGCGACCAAAGATCAGGATCAGCTTCTGTAGCGCGCTGTACATAACATTAATGCTGTGCTTTTTAGAAGCAAGTCGAGTGTTTCAGTGATGTACTGCCTAACAGTGCAGGTCCAGTAGCCCATTTCACCAACATTGCACAGTATACTTTTCTAGCAAAGTATACTTTCAGGGAGTAATCCTTTATTTTTCCTCAAATGCATTATGTCGTATAGAACTAACTACTGCATATATGTGATGATTAAAAGTATGCAGAATTATTATACTGATTTTTTTACATTATCACAGCCATTTTGGCTGTGATAATGTAAAAATGTCAGTATAATAAAAATTAATAAATTTATCCTAAAATTGAAAATTTCTCCCTCAAAGTATACTTTGCTAGATAAGTTTTCTTTGCAATGTTGATGACATCGGCTACTGATCAGACTGTGTGGATGCACATGCGGATCTGTACCCACACCGGTTGCAAAACACATAAGCCCCATTCCCCAAGTCACATCCACAATTATGGTTATAAATTAGTTAGTGTAGCAGCAGCATTTCAATATGTGCTCTAGTGAAGGAGATTGGTCAACCGGAAGTCATACATCAAAATGTTCGTCTTTGTGTCAGGATTCTGAAAATCAATGTTGCCATTGCTGCAATTTTGGATTGTCGGATCGGGATCTGCACCGCCATTCCATCAATAAAAGTTCGACCTGCTTATAATAAGCAATATGTATCGTTTTCAGGCTAGTAGAGTGTGTTATTTGATCAGGAGCGACACTGGTCACACATTCAATAACCCCCATCTGTGTGGTGTTCAAAGCAATTGTTATTGCAATTGATCTCTGACGTTTTCTACTGGTTCACTTAAGATATTAGGTCATAGATAGATACACTTGGCTTCAATGATAATTGCTTCATAAGAGTGATGTGATATATGAATGTAACATATGTGAATATTGTCTTACTGTATACTATATGGAGCATTGAGTAGCCATCTCCGCCATATGTGTATGTACAAGCCATGGTACAGTTTCACCACTTCGTGCGTTTGACACATACAGCAAATAATATGACAGCAAACCAAATTAAATTTGGTGCAATACATAATAGACAGATATGGCAACGGAAAGCTATAAATAGTATGCCAAAGTATACAAAAGATGTGTAAACTTTTCCATCTGATTCACAGTCTATGTTAGTATACACGTTGTTAGCATAAAGCCATATTTACCCGCATAGTAGGCGAGTAGACACCAGGGACAATACATGTACACTCGGTTAACTGCTTACATGTCACTGGATTTGATAGCTAATAACAGAGTACAGTAGTGGGTATATATGGTATGTGTTGTGTGGTTGGCCAGCTAAAAGTGATACACTGTGCGATTTTCTGCGTATGAGGCTATTTATAATGGTGGTTCATGTTGTTCAAAACACAGGCACAAACCTGTCCATAAAACTGACATACATGTATATTACAGTTTCGTGTAATATAATTGATAGGAGTCCGTTCTCCTGTCTTTTCTACATGTGATTAGCTACATTATAGCATATATTCTACTTCACATTTTCAGTTCTTTGTCAAACGGCAGAACAGGTGAAACTGGCTAATGGCTGGAACACAAGATGGCCGACTTGGCCACTCCATGAGCCAATATAGGATACAGTAATGGGGCAGTGTTCACATATATGTTATGCATATTTATTATATACCTACCCATGAAATACATAGTTATACGATGTAAATAAAATTCGTATGTTCTCATCGATGAAATAAACAACTTCCGGTGAAAATACGACTACTTCCGCTAGTTATATTCATAACGCGCATCTGAAAGAAAACAGCGCAAATAGGCTGAAAATACACATTAATTACCGTATACAGTCTAAAAAACTGCTGATTTCCATGGAGCGGTATATAATAAATAGAATATTCATATTTTTTGCAACGAATATGACATATAGGTTCATCGAGCGGTGTGAGATGTCCATATTTCACGAGTGCCGCGAAATAGTGGAAATATTTCACGAAATAGTGGTGTTAAATGTCCATATTTCACTCTTGCCTTGCGGCACTCACACCGCTCGATGAACATATATGTCATATTCGTTGCAAAAATATGAATATCCTCTATATTCTATCACATTTACGAAGCAATTACTAGACTAAGTATCTTTGAATGAAACGATGGTCAGGCAAGTAGCGGGTCCTTAATTCTGGCTGTGACTGGAGAAAAGAGGCCAAATGGTTTATGACCAGTGTAGTCGATTAACGATCTGCATGTATATTGCTTGTTAGAAGTATTACGAGGTGTTTCAATGATGTAGTGCGGAACAGTGCATGTCCTGCTCACACTGTGCGGATGTACACAAACATAAAAATATAAACGCACGCGCGTGCGCACCGTTAAAGGTTGACTTAAAAAGGGACATCAGTAGCCTATTTCATCAACATTGCAAAGTATACTTTAGTAGCAAAGTATACTTTGAGGGAGAAATTTTCATTTTTTTTTTAAATTTATTAATTTTTATTATACGGAATTTATTACATTATCACAGCCATTTAATGGCTGTGATAATGTAATAAATTCAGTATAATAATTCTGCATACTTTTAATCATGAAATATATGCATTTGTTAGTTCTATGTGAAATTATGTATTTCAGGAAAAATAAATGATTACTCCCTCAAAGTATACTTTGGTAGTAAAGTATACTTTGCAATGTTGATGAAATAGGCTACAGATGTGTATCTTCGACGACATAGAAATATAGTTTATCAGTCGACTACAACTTTGGTTTATGTATCATGGTATCATGGGGTTGTACATAGTTGCTATTTTCCAACTATGCTGAAAATGAGGTTTTTGCTTGGCGCGTCACATGTATGTTTTTGTTTTTTCATGGCAAGTTTTATTTCTATTACTTTCTGCTGATTACTAAACATAAACAAGGAAAACATAACAGTGATTATATATTTTATGTACATCTGGTGTCCCGGTGTAATTTACTGATCCAATTTATCAGCCCTGCGTTTGAGTAACGACCAATGCCGCGGGCGTAAAATACAAATACGTCCTGTCGTCTATGAAAATAAACCTTAACATCCTATATTATCTTTTTTTCTGAAAAAAGTGTTCCGTAATTGCTGTCGAAAGTTGCAATTGCCAACAAATTATTTGGCACGCACCGTACGGAGTTCTTGTTTGCGAAATCCATTTCTGACGGGAATTGTTCGAATATGAGATAACGTATAAACTGATGTGGATCCGCCGGCGAAGAAAGGGAACCTTACGAGTATTGACAGCGAAAATCATGATCATGACGTGTGCTTGTACAATCATGAATTGGTTAACCCTTACAATGGTACAACAATTGCCGTCTGCTGTTGTTCATTTTTTCTTTTCGTGATGAAAACATGTTTTGACAGCGCATGAGAATTGTCTCCATAGGAGACAATTCTCATGTATGCCAAAACAGTTTTGTTAGGAAATTTGTTACAAATGCAAACCCGCAGACGACAATATATTCGGTTCCCACGTTGTAAGGGTTGGTACCGTGTTTCATAGGCATACGGAAAAGATACGGAAAGGTCACTATGACATACCCTGCCTGGGCTGATCTGGGACAGCGCCGATGATACACGCCGTGGTAAGATCATTTTGTTTTGTCGCCGACACATTTGTCATTGTTCATTGTTCAGCCAGCCGACAACACAGACGCAACAGTTAGCGGCCTAATTACACACGCGCAGGTAAACTGACGAAGTTACGTATTATTTAGTGTTGTCAATCAGCTGGGTCCTAAGAATATTATAATGTATATGTATGTATGTTTAGGACTCGGCTAGTATCATACAATGTCAGCTAGAAATGGTTGTGTCACTGTTCAATGTCCTGTTATATATCTGGGCCCGGTTGTTCAAAACATCCGTTAACTTAACGGACTGTTAACAGTCCGTTAAGGATTTAACAGTCCGTTAAGCTAACTGGTGTTTTGAACAACCGGGCCCTGATAAATTCGAGTGGACAGTTGTATTTCATGCTATCGCTGAATTCAAGGTGGCACCAAATTAAGACGTCGGTTGAAATTGAGAAAAGGAATTCAAAACAGTACAAATAAATTAAACAGTCATGGTAATAATTAAGATATTTATTTACTGTCTGTTCCAGGTTTTGCTGCCGACGAACTCTTGGCTATTAAAGACATTCAATCTAAAAAATATTTAAATGTAAGTACTTTTTCACCAATGACAAAAAAGTCGCCCTCCCCAAAAAACATTATTTGATGAAATTCCATAAAATATTGATTTTATTGCGAAAAAACAATTAACATGGGGGCTAAAAATAGATTTTTTTGTCGAGCCCGCTTGCGGAAAGCGAGACATAGTGATCACAATGACGTCCGGGTGTCCGTGCGTGCGTCCGTCCGGTGCGTGCGTGCGTCCGCCCGTCCGTCCGAAATCTGTGTTAAAGTTTTTAAATACCTTATATCTCTGCAGTCCTAAGTCACATTGACTTGCAACTTCATATGCTTATTAGTCATGATCCATATATTCATGCTGTATCCCAGTCATGCGGCCCATGTGCCCAAGGTCAAGGTCAAATGACTTAGAAGTTTGCGTTCCGAAATCTGCGTTAAAGTTTTTAAATACCTTATATCTCTGCAGTCCTAAGTCACATTGACTTGAAACTTCATATACTTATGAGTCATGGTCCATATATTCATGCTGTATCCCACTCATGCGGCCCCTGTGCCCAAGGTCAAGGTCAAATGACTTAGAAACATTTCACTGACACTAGCGGCAGAGATGTCTGTTACTATAGCAGATGCAGTTTCCACCGAGCATACCCAGTCACTTCCGCTGTCTAATCTGGGTTCCATGTACAGGGAACACTGCTAATCCACCTTGGAATAGACCTGTTGGAAAGAGGTATCATTTATCATATTGACATGTGCACAGTGTAGACCCAGATCAGACTGCACGTCCGTGCAGTCTGATCAGGGTCCACACGGTTGTAACTTCCCTGATTATGTCATAAATGCAATATTGTGTAATTAGTCCGTATTTTATGTATAAATGGAGTTAGTGTTGGAGTCCGATGGTTTTGTGTACGATGCTGTACTTTGTGTGCATACTATGCATGCCTGACATAAGATATGCCTGTATTGGATGTTAAAACCCACGATAACACGTGTGTGTATGTGAAGTAGATTACGCTATCTGCCGACATGGATGCCTTACATTTATGCATGGTTTTCTATGGGTCAGGGACCCTTGGCAGTTTGTATGTGTTGTAAAAGTTTGTTTGGCAACCAGACTCCGTTTTTATCTTGAAACAATTTTATTGCCAACGAGATTGAAGCAGATTGTGTTTCCATTCCCAACATTTAGGTCTACTGCCAATTGCTTATATTAATGAATGCCCGCTCCTTGGATTTGTAATTTTTATCTATAGAATTTCTTGATATCTACCGGTAAGACCTTACAAATTAGTTCATGTATTTGTGTGACCATCTGTATGCTACGGTGTTCCGTTAAGGCCATCGTAATATCGCTATCGGGTTGATACTACGATATTACGATAATACGATACTACGATGACAATAGTACGATACTACGATGACGATAGTACGATGCTACGATGACGATAGTACGATAGTGCGATACTACGATGTCGATACTACGATGCCACGATGGCGATAGTACGATACCACGATGACGATAACGCGATACCACGATAGTACGATGACGATACTACGATATTATATCGTACTATCGTCATCGTAGTATCGTACTATCGTCATCGTACTGTCGTGATCTCGTAGTATCGACCCGATATCGATATTACGATGGCCTTAACGGAACACTGTTTATCGTAGTATCGTACTATCGTCATCGTAGTATCGTACTATCGTCATCGTAGTATCGTACTATCGTATCGTAGTATCGTACTATCGTAATATCGTAGTATCGACCCGATAGCGATATTACGATGGCCTTAACGGAACACCGTAGCATACAGAAAATGTGGCTATGCATTTTTTTATATAATGTTTAAGGGTAGGAATTGGCTCGTAGACCTTCCAAACCCAGATATATGATTCCAGAAAATGTGTCAAACCAATGGCCGTTGGCCCGTTTTCCTTGCCGAATTTCGTATTAGTTGCAAATCAGCCGAAATGTGTGCTTTCAATTAAAGAGGTTATGAAATGGTTAATTTAACCTAGCGAGACATAGTGATCACAATGACGTCCGGGTGTCCGTGCGTCCGTCCGTCCGAAATCTGCGTTACAGTTTTTAAATACCTTATATCTCTGCAGTCCTAAGTCACATTGACTTGAAACTTCATATGCTTGTTAGTCATCATCCATATATTCATTCTGTGTCCAACTCATGCGGCCCTTGTGCCCCTATGTCAAGGTCAAATGACTTAGAAGTTTGCGTTAAAATTTCTGTCAAAAGTTGCGTTAAAGTTTTCACATACGTACTATCTATGTAGCCGTAAGTCAGATTTGCTTGAAACGTTGTATGCTTATTGGGCATCAAACTAAAATAAATACTCTCTGATACCATCAAATGCCTCGGCGGGCTCGACATGCGGGCCGCGGCCATCCTCGTTTTAAATATTTATTTATTTGTGGACCGATTTTAAAAATCTAACTTTTGTTTTCTTAGTTACATCGTTTTTTTACTCCTTCCCCACTGCTTCCTCCTTTTTTCGCCCATGCTAAATTCCCATAGGAAAATCGTTTTTTCGCTATAAAATTTCATCAAACCAAAAAGTTTGGGGAGGGTGACTTTTTTGTTGGTGAAAAAGTACTTACATTTAAATAATTTTTAGATTGAATGTGTTTAATAGCCAAAGGTTGGTCGGCAGAAAAACGTGGAACAGACAGTAGGTAAGACCATGCATATATGTGTGCTAATATGTGACGGTGGCTAGAGAAATGGCGTTTAAGACCTTTGCCATGGGTGTAGACCCCAATCAGCTTATACATCTGTGGAGTCTGATTACGGTCTACCGTGTTTGATATTCCGCCAGATTACACCAGTAAGAAAAAAATTCCTGGCCAAACTGCAGAAGTGCATTATCGCAGCAGGAGCTAGACAGTGAAGATCCTGTAGCCGATTTCATCAAAATTGCAAATTATACTTATCTAGCAAAGTATACTTTGAGGCAGTAATCATTTATTTTTCCCAAAATGCATTATTTCATATAGAACTAACCACTGCATATATTTGATGATTAAAAGTATGCAGAATTATTATACTGAATTTATTACATTATCACAGCCAAATTAGCTGTGATAATTTAATAAATTCAGTATAATAAAAAATAATAAATTTATCCTAAAATTGAAAATTTCTCCCTCCCTCCCCCCCCCACCCCGTGTGGTACATAAGCAGACATATTTTTCTGATAACTACAATCAATTACGAGTTTAATGCAACTTGTCTGCGCTCTGTAACCCGCTGGATGAATGTATGGCACCATTTTGAAGTATACCACCCAGCAACTTTTTGCCATATTAAAAATGACACTTTTTGTAAAAATGTGACAAAATTATATTGTTAAACACGGAAACTGCTGTTGTTTTGCAAGTTTTGAGAGATGTTTATAGCAATACTTTGCATTTAAGCACAATTAAGGACCGTACGGTCCGTACGGTCCGTTTAAGCAAATAGTTTGCATATTTAATTACCCCACCCACTCCATTTCAATGGTAACACATGTATTGCCACACATCTCTTCCCATACGGTATTTATAAAAAGTAACTATGGAAAATATACATGCATGTACTCATGAAACATGTGCAAACTATAGTTCATGTTTTTCTTATGCTTACTGCACATGATACTAAGTTAACGACAACATAATTTGAAACCGTTACCCCACCCACTAAATCTACAATGTACATTTTACACATATTGAGTTTCATTAGCTGTCTCCACTTACATTTACTTTTAACTGGTACATATGAATAGTCAACTACTTCAACACATTGGCGTCATTGCATACACACAAATATCGTGAGTTGTCATGATGAAAGTGCATGGAGTGACGTATGTATAGCAGCAAGTGTGAAGAAAAAAGAGAATTTCCCCACATTATCGGGCAAGAAATGATTCGATATTTACAACAAGATCAATGCTATATTGTGAAATAGAACATGTTAAATGTGAGCATCGATATAATGCACAACAACAGTTATAGACATGCGAAGACTGATTTGCGTATGATTATACAACAAGGTAATTAATTTTCAATCAAGGTTTGAAGCATCGCGCCTGTGGCGGGGACAATCCCCACAACATCAGGTAAGAAACTATTCATTATTTGCATCGTCACATCAAATATGGTTCATGAAATCATTTACATATACATAGCATCACCTATATATAGACATACATACATACAGTTACATAATGTGTTCAGGCCTTTCATTGTTCTTGATTTGTGCATGATTATACAACAAGGTAATAAATTTTCACTCGGGATTGAAAGCCTCGACACCAGGTAAGAAATTTTTCTATATTTACAATAACAGATGAAATAAAATATGGTACACACTATCATTGACATATTCATATCAGCATATATAGACGTACATACAGTTACATAATGTGTCCGGTGCATTCGTTGTTCTTGATTCACGTATGGTTGGTTACAACAAAGTAATTTATTTTCAATCAGGTTCGGAAGCATCGCACCTGTGGCGGAGTTAATCTCCACGGCATCAGGTACGAACCTCTTCGATATTTTCTGACATCAACAGCGCCCAGGTATTATCCTAACATGCTGTACAAATCGTAGATACATATCTAGTGAATCCGGCTTAAGAGAAGCAACCTAGTCATATGCTTCATCCGCATCAAACCTGCTATCTAGTTAGCTGTCAGGCTCAGGGGCATCTGTTTCATCAACATCCACCGTATCCACTTCTTCCTCTTCTTCTACCAGTAGATCTATCATTTCAGTTGGCAGGTAATCCCCCTCTGTCCATTTGCACTCCAGTGTTCCGTTTATGACCTACCACCCACGGCCATTTGGTGGCGGTATGCATGCATTCGATTGGTCAGCGTTGCACCAAATGAGGGTTTAATGATTAGCTCTCATTATATGCATTGATGACCTGCATGGTGGCAGATTGCTAAGATCAGTGCCATTGCAACTTGACAGCAGCTCTCCTGACTTGGGACTGAACGTTTGCAGGAATAGCTCCATGCGCAGTTTGTTTAGGTATGTAATACTAGTACTAGTATTCCTGTACATCAGACACACAAAGTGTTCAAGGTCTTCGAAGAGTTGTGGTTCTACAGAAGGGGACAAACCCAATTGCATGAATGTTTCAGTGAATTATGGGTGCCTTTGAAGTAGTTTTAGCGGTATCACCTTTCCACGACGAATGAAAGCACTCGTGCTGTCACAATCGGTGAACGCATGAAGTGCTTGCAATGCTAAACACAGCTGCGTACCAACCTCAGCAATGATGCCGTGTATGTAAAGAAGTCGTCGTTTGTTGCCGACACCGGTGTCAAACAGTACACGCTGTTTCACCTGCTGTGTAAACCTGAGAAACAGTACAAACACCTCGGGGTGGGTGGCAGGTGGTAGCATGCGATGGGTAATTTAACGATCGGGGTTCATCCTTGCCGGAATCCCGACTGGAGACCTGGTTTGGCCCTCACATACGTCTTTCACATTTTGTATGTGACAGTTGAATCTGGTTATACCCCTTATGTGAGTATTATATTTGTAATCCTATTTTAGGGGAAGGGGCCAAGTGACTTTGGTGTGGTATGGACCTGGCACCAGGTCAGGTTATTCTAATTTCAGGGCTGAATATATGTGTTCTCGATGTAAATATTCCGTCCTGATTTTGTGATTTACCCCCCAATGCAGCAGGTTAAAATGGGATCGAACCCGTTTGCCCGGCCTTACATGACCTTAGCTGTTGATAGGCCGTTAAACACTAATAAACAAACAAACAAACAAACAAACAAACACGTCAGTATCTGGAGATCTGACAACACTTGTATTGTTCTCCGATACATGCGATGCATGGTGCAAACAATGCAATACCAGCCGTGTGTCTGCTTCCTCTTGTGACGAATTCAGTTCTTCTATTTCGTCAGTGTGTGTTGATATGCCATCCACTAGTTAATTTCACGCATTTGGTTTCACACACAAACACAATTGTTCTTCCCTTCACCTTGTGTGCGTATTTATCTTGCATCCATTCATTAAGTAGGAGTTGCACAAATGTGTCTTGTTCACATCGTTCGAGAGGAACTGCTTCCAGTCACGTGGAACCTTTGTCAGCGGTGCCTTGATCAAGTAGGTATTTGTGGTACCTCTTCGTTGTCGTTCATTGGTTTTAATTGACAGAGGAAGGTACGTGTCTGTTACAAAATCCACGCATTCTGCTTTCGGAATTTGGTCATATAGACACTCCGCCAGATCTGCAAATGTGTTGGGCAAAGCAGTTTGCATTGGTAGAATTGCATTTCCGTCAATGATGTAGCTCACCTGTTCTAGCGGAGGCCTGTCAACCATATGCGTCTGCCCTTCCAGTTGGTGCATCAATTTCGCTTTGTCAGTCCTTGCCGGTGATCCATCAGCTGTTGCAAGCGACCATGGAACTGGACCTAACGGGTAACTGAAGACCTTAGCCATGTTCCTGAGTGCAATGGAAACGAGCTGTCCAAATACATTCCGTTCTGCTACTAGTTCCTTTGACTTTCGCTGTGGACTCGCAAGTGTCACCGATTTTGCAAGCGTTGCAAATGTCTTGAGTTTTTGTTGCTTTATTGGCGCATGGAAGCTGGCAAATCTTTCTACAAACCTCTCTTGTACAGACCGATCAAATGCTTGCTTTCCTGTATCTCCAGCAGTGAGCAGATCGTTTTCGACTGCTTTCGAAACTGTAGCCCCTGACGATAGGCAATAGAGCGAATCTTTGTCGGACACAGTAAATGGGTCGATAAAATTGCCTATTGCATCCACAACCTTTTTGACATCAGCCTCACTGTGAGCAATTTGTGAATGCATGTCAATACATGTGTAAGTCAAGACATCCATAGGTCGCATATGTCATAAGATTATGCCATGGGCCAAATATGGAAAACCTACCCCTGCGTAAAACACACATTATATTACGCAATTGTCATGTATATTGATATCCATCACATGGCATTAATTTGCGGTGCAAAAAGTTGTTCAAATGCCACTTATCATCAGTTAACATGGAAAATTGTTAACTTGGAAAATTGTTGAAAAAACGCCTTTTTTTGCGGCCATTTTGAAACTTTCCACCATTTACATCATGCTGTCAAGTCAATATGTATTACATAATTGATATGCATATTGATATGCATTACAAGGTATAAGTTACAATGTTAATAGCGGTTCCAATAACACTTAACAGCAGTTACAGTGCAAAATGTTCGCAAAAACACACTTTTTGGTGGCCATTTTGAAAATGGCGGTCATTTGGTAAAATAAATTGATTTTGAATGTATCACACACTGTTTTATATTCAATTAGGGAGTAGATAAGAACGATTTAGAAAATTTAAATCGGTCCTAATACCGGTTAACAGGCGATAAAGCTAGTCCTGTAAACCAAAACAATTGTTTTTGGCGGCCATCTTGGAAAATGGCCGCCATTTGTTCATCCAGCGGCTTTTTAATGGCAGACCTTCTGGAATGACAGACAATTGACTACTGAATTTGAAAATCATAGTGGCGTTATGTACCACAGGGGGTAGGGGGGGGGGGTTATTGGTGGCCCAAAGACTATATACCTTGCTAGAAAAGTATACTTTGCAATGTTGGTGAAATGGGCTACTGATCAGAATGTGCGGATGCGTAATCTGTAGCCGATTTCATCAATATTGCAAAGTATACTTATCTAGCAAAGTATACTTTGAGGGAGAAATTTTCAATTTTAGGACAAATTTATTAATTTTTATTACACTGAATTTAATACATTATCACAGCCAAAATATAATAATTCTGCATACTTTTAATCATCAAATATATGAATTCGTTAGTTCTATATGACATCATGCATTTCGGGAAAAATAAATGATTACTCCCTCAAAGTATACTTTGCTAGAAAAGTATACGTTTAATGTTGGTTAAATAGACTACCAGGTCTAGATCTTCACTGGTCGCAAAACACATTTAAACCGTATTTCTCCAGTCACAGCCACATTCCAGTGCCGACACGTGTCGACAGCTTATTATGCCCCTGTCAATAACTGTCATGTGGGAGGAGTAATATCAGTTGACAAGAATTGTAAATAGTGTAAGCACAAAATTACAAGATGAAGTTAATAGATCGAGAAATTGTATATATGTACGTTATGTGTGCTACAATTGTGTGTTACGCTTTACTGAACATAAAATTAACAACACAAAAAAACCAAAAAACGATTAGTACACGAATTCGCTAAACGAAAGTTGAAAGCGTGCATGCTACGTGGTTATACTAGTTAGCGTGCGACATCCTTAACCCGTTGAACCCGACAGCCCGCTCTAGCGGTTTATGTAAACAGTGCAGATCCAGATGAGCCGGCTCGTAACGAGCCGTCTCATCAGGATCTGCACTTTTTGAAAGTCATTTTCATATTTTTTTTAGAACAAAAACACCCCTTTTTCATAAATGGACTAGTCTGAAAATCATTTTGTAACGATTTGATTAGATGCAACGTTAACATATCAAAATGCATTCCAGTTACTTAGGGGTGAAAGTGTAAAAGTTATACATTATTATTATAGTGGCGAAACGATCCGTGGATAACCGGCACAGCACAGCAGCGGCAGCAACAACTGGACCAGGGGGCGTTTCACTAAACTTCGTACGACTACTTAAGATGTTCGTAAGTGCAAAATTAGGATCGTCAGGAAATTTCAATTGACGAATTTACATTTATTTAGCATAGGCTGCATATGCTGCTGCATATTCAGCCTATGCTCAATACATGTAAATCCAATAATTGTTTACAAGAAAACTTTGTTAATGTGAAATTCACAGGACTATCATAAGTTTGCACTTACGAACATTTTAGTCGTATGAGGTTTAGTGAAACGGCACCCTAGTCCGCCATGCCGGTAGTTGGGTTTTTGAATAATTGTGCCAAATTTATTTGTTCGTTATGTGGTTTTATGGACTATAATAATTATGGCATAATACACATGTTTTATTGTTACACTTTTATAAAAACGTAAAGTTCAGCATTATATGAGCCGCGTCGCGAGAAAACCTGTCTTCGGGAAATTCTTGGTCAAACATTTTGTTACTGTGACAATAGTATTTGTATGATGAATTGAATGCTTTTTATTTGATCATGATATCTGCAATATTCATTAAGATATCATAGTTTATACAACACCACTATTCAGGTAGTTTGAGCAAATGAGACGTCACGTAAAAGCGACGTCAAACGACGTCAAAACGACGTTACAGTATATACGTATCTACCGGTACACATAGAGTATACGCCAACATTTACAACAGTTTGCAAGTTGACAAACTAGAAGCATGTTTGGCATTGAATAATGAATGTATAGACAGATGAGCTTGATTGTTTTGGTAATACATGAAAGTGAAAAGCGACAAAGACAAACCGGCAAGGTCATGTACCAGCAAGTATAAACGTGTGCGCGTGTACGGCGGATTCGGTATGCGGATTTCTTCGTGTTACCGTCCAGTTTACTGAGCGTTTTAATAATTTATAACTGTAGAAAATCATAGAAGTATATGAAACAGACAATAATACTTACTGTCCATGTATGTTATTCTGTATTGATTAACTGGTTGGTTCATTGGGGGCTATATGACAGTTCAGCAAATACAGATGGGAATACACCTGTAAATGGGAGGACAATACGTTCAACATTAAAGGTACATGCCCACTCAGTAGGCACACACTATTCTTAATAGATATTTTTGTATATTCTGTAGATATGACATTTTCCGGCAAAATAAACATTCATTCACCATAAAACCCCACGTACTGATTGGCATTACTATACAATTTATATCATATATATATAAATAATTAAAACATATCATGCCTCATTTGCATATGAAAATAGCTTAATAACACCGCGAGTCACTATGAGTAAAATAAATATTACTAAATGATTATATCGGTATAGCGGGCACTCATAATTGTTTAGAACTAGTGGAATGGTGACACAATTATACACTTATTTAATTCCTATAAAGAATAGTTTGTGCCTACTGAGTGGGCATGTACCTTTAAATTACATTAAAACTAGTGCAGTCGATGGCGTTCCATCGCAATATACACACTTTTCCCAAATGCTAAGTCGAAAATGTGAGATACTCCATGACAGGGAGGTCGAATAAAAAAATCGAAATTCACTTTGCGCATCTACACACATTATAAGGAAGGCACACACCTAGTTTCAGTCCCTACCTTATTACTGTTAACAAGACACCCGTGACGAAAACAATATCATGAATATGCCCATTATTTTTCTTAAAAGACCAAACTTGTAGCTCTGAAAGGCAGTGTCCATGTCTGATAACAGACACCCTTACTTCCATGCGTTGCTCACTATGTGCATACAGTTCATAGTCACTCTACCAGTGTGAGAACAAAAGCCTACATCGCTTACATGTAATTTCTAAAACATCTCACTATTTCACTTGTGGGATACCACCTTCAAGTGTAACGCTTGGAAGTCTGCTACACGGACAAAATGGATATGGTAGAGCGGGGTCGGGTGTTTTCGGCCGTCTAAGACGGAAACATACACGCTGTACAAACCCACAGGTGATTCTAGCGTGTCTTGGATGGTCAATTATTGTTTTTATATACATGAAACACCTTTCTAAACAATATACAAAAAAAATCAAATGCGCCCGGGTATGAAGAGTATGTGATTTAGAAAGGTACAAAACTCGCATGCATCACCATTGTAAGAAAAAGCCACGCGAAGTCGTAATGCTTTACTCGCCTTTAACGTGTTGCAGACTGTCGAAACCGCTGCTTGGGGTGGGTTTTCGGCATAGATTTTACAGTTGCTAATACATTAACATAAATCTCAAAGATTTTGAGCGTAAACTGCACTAAAAACGCGTCTCACTATATAACCTAAATTCGCTTTTTAAAATCAAACTCGTTCACTTCCTGATTATAAATTAATATTAGCCGCCATCTTTAAAAATATCGCATCACGTGACACGCAGTGATTTGGTTGGCTAATGGGAACTGACGTCAGTCTCCAGTAACCAACCAAACCACTGCGTGCACGTGATTGAAATATTTTCCGAAATATCGGCCCCATGTTAAATTTCCGTAGCAAAATCAATATTTGATGGAATTTCATCAACCCAATTTTTTTTCGGGAGAGTGACTTTTTTGTTACTGATGGAAAATTACTTACTTTAAACTAGTTTTTAGATTTAATGTGTTTAATAGCCAAAAGTTCGTCGGCAGCAAAATGTGGAACAGACAGTAGGTATTTAGCCTTAACTTACAATATCGGTATTCCAATATGTAGACACACTCAGATAAATCTGCATTCATGTATACAACCATGTGTTACGTACATATTGCATTATATTTATGCAAGTCTTGGATTATAGTTGTTATTCTATAGAAAACGATTTAACTAGTATTGGCAATACTCTCTGCATTGTTTGTCGCAACATATGTTGTTCTATGGAAAACGATTGAATTACTAATTGGCAATTCTGTCAGCACTGTTTGTCGCAAATTTAAAACTCACGGGGAAATGAACTTTCGACACATGCGCAATATAATATATCAACTTAGGTTTAAACGTGTTTACTGATGGGGGGAGGGGGGGCGGTTAGTGCCGACGGCCGGTCAGACCCGACCCCGCTCTAATATTTGTGCAGACATTTGTTACCGCAATATCAGCTTGTTACACCGCCTTGTGTTTGTTTTGGGAGTGATACGTTAGCATGTTGTCTTTTGGAGAGTCAACTCGCCTTGCAGTGAACGAGTATCGTAGCCTATTGTTGTGAAACTGAACTTCGAAGTCAGAGTGCAACATGCAAATCTCAGCGGAAATTACGCCAGCTAAGTTCACGACGTCATCGATCATATCTTGTGACGTCGTCAGACTCCCGAAGACAGGGTTTCTCGCGACGCGGCTCATATGGTGATGTATGCCAACCCGTTTTCGCATAATAAGTGTTTTTATTTGGACACAGTGTCTGAACGTATTGCTGGGGTAATTGGGGCATGGCGGACTCGGGGGAACTTGTAGAGATTGAGTGAGAGCTTTCTCGAACTTGCTTCCAGAGATTGAGTGAGCGCTTTATCTGCACACCGCTGAGTTAACCCAATAGTGTTGACAGTGGGAGAGTCGCTGTCCATTTGATGGTGTAGCTGGGTTTATGGTGATCCGATGCCCCGTCCTGTTGGTGTGAAGCTTGTACATGTATGTTGTGGCTATTCGATGTCCTATCAATGTCTCTGTACGTATACTGAGTCATGTTGGTTCTGTCTGTTCCGTACAAGCTCGCTGTGGTTTTTTCTCCGGGCACTCCGGTTTTCCTCCACATCAAAAACAGGCCGCGGCCACCCGGCTGAATAATAAAAACACATAAACGCCGCACCTGAACTGAATAATAGCATCTCGTATTTAACGATAAGCCGCGAAACGACAGTAGCTGGGCCAGAAAACATATTATATCATACTTTTCATAATCCAATATCTATTATTCCCTGCCTGATATGTTTTGCCCTGACCAACCCTCTAGTATCATCATCATATAGGATAACACTGTTGCGGCTGAGTCTCCATATATCACATGCACTCACACTTTGACCTTTTCACGGTCTGACATACCGGCTTCGTACGATAGGAGAATGATCTAGCTAGATTAAATTAACCGCCTCACTGCCTCCTTCATTTAATGCATATATTTCGACTATATGGCAGATATTAGCAAATTCTGAAACAAACGGGCCAACGGTCATTGGCATGACACTTTTTGGGCTCAAATGCCCGGGTTTGGAAGGTCCTCGAGCCAATTCCTACCCTTAAATATAAGATAAAAAAAAAAAGATCCCGGCTGACTCTGTGCCAGTGTGCTGGCCGTGTGCACATATCAAACCCCCTTTTTCTTGGCTATTTTTAGATCAGGTACAGGTCAAATGGGGTGTGTCGGAACAATGCTCTCGCAGTCGTGAGGCGAAAAATAAGGAGATTGAGGCGAAAAATAAGGAGATTGAGGCGAAAAATAAGCGCATGATTTACAAACATACACCAACAACAACAACAATTTGCAGACACTAGAACCGCAAAATAAGTTCTCTTTCTGAGACTTTGACAGTCCCAAGAATACAATTATACAATAACGCAAATTTTGAGTAGTTAAATAGTTAATGTTTAGTATGGTTTACATATTTTTTGGCGCAGAACCTCACTACCAAATGAGTCGAGTATATCGCCATAGAGTCCAGACCAGGTGTCGAAGGTTCCGTCAACTGGAGGTTTCGTCAACTGAGAGGTTTCGTCAACTCGGCGTCCGGTTCGTCAATTAGGCAATTAAGAGTAAAACTCGATAAAATTATATTTCATTTATGGAAAATCATACTATTTACGATCATGAAATACAGTTACACTATAATATTAATAAAATATAATGAAAACATACCACAATCACATTTCCTATGTTGCCACCGACTGCAGCCGTCGCAGCATATAGCATGCATACGGGCAGTAACCACACCAGAATATAAGACGCAGTACGACTTGTCAGCCATGATGAATTGTAGTGAGGAAGTTACAAATTGCCCACCCATTTATATGTTTCAGCGCTTGTGCAGTTGATATGGATCAGGCAAAAAGCCGTCAATTAGCTTGAGTGAATCATAATTAATCATCACGAATTAACTAATTGAATCATGATTAATCATCACAAATTAACTGATCGGTCATTTGACGGTAATAATTACTAAACGATCAAAGGTTAACTACTTGATGAAAGTGAAAGTCAATTAGCCGAGGTGTGATAAATACCATTCAACTATAATCGCCTAATTGACGAACCGGTAACCAGTTGACGGAACCACTCGACTTTTCACTCTATTTTGCTGAATTGATGAAACCTCCAGTTGACGGAACCTCCTGAATCCGTCTAGACCTACCATACGTCCATAGACCCTAATTCCGTGGGTGCTCTAATACCGTTGTACATATTGGATGTTTTTTTATGCCACACCATGACACAGGTTGAAGTAACGGAGCAAGGTATATACATACATTAAATATACATAAAAGCACAAATATGTGCAAACAAAATAAGCTAACCTTTCTTTACTCCCTCTTGTAACACATTACTAAGGTCCCTATGTTTTGTATGGGACGGCCTCGAGACAACGGACTCTCACGAAACAGTCAACTAATTTATAGCATTGTCGCCTATTGCAGAAGTTGGGCAAATGTTAGCCCACATTAATGATATATTGCCCAATGCACTATGTCAACGCATTTCGAGCTATGGATTATTTTATTCAACACAATTCTGAATTTTTTTCTTATCTAGTCGTAATACTTTGGTAACAATTATTTCTTTGGCTTTCCTGGTGACGCGAGAAATTATAGAAATGTCGGTGCGATTCAATTGCCTGTCGTGACACATTGGACTGGTATAAATGTAGGTTTGATCAAATGTTTGATTGGAAATAATGTTTTTTCGATGCAAAATGTTTCTTTACTGGCCGGGACGACGTAAAAGTGTAGTTTGAAGCCGATGTTTGCGCTTTCCTATAGTAGTATTGGCCCCAAAATGTTACCGAAGTCTTGTGACTAGACAAAAATGCAGAATTTTGTTGAACAAAATAATCCATAGCTCGAAAACGCGTTGACATAGCGAATCGGGGAATAATTGTGGAGGGCTAACATGTTCTTAACTTCTGCAATAGGCGACAATTCTATAAATCGGTTGGCTGTTTCATGAGATTCCGTTGTCTCGAGGCCGTCCGTGTACGGCCCATTAAAAACATAGGTACCTTGGTAATGTGTTATAAGAGGGAGTAAAACAAAATGTTTAACTTATTGATGCTTCTGTGTATATTTAATGTATTTATGAACCTTGGTCCGTTACTTCAACCTGTGCACCACAATAGTGGAGGGGGAATTTAGTGTTACCCTTGTCCGTCCGTCACCAACCTTTTAACTCGTAAATATTTTAAACCGTAATAGCTACAGACCTGAAACTTTGTATTTAGCTTCTATGAGTAGATGCGCAAAGTTTATTTCGGTTTTTTATTTGACCCCCGGGACATGGATTATCTCTCCCTTTTCGACTTTGAATTTCCCAATTTTGACTTGTAACTTGTAAAACATTTAAACCGTACTAGTTAGCTAGCAGCGTAACGTTATATTGATGATTCTATGGTAAGGCGGTAGTAATTCAGAGTTACACTTCCGCAACTAGCTGGCCTACAGACCTGAATTGGTATGTAGCTTCCTTATGATAAATTTTTAAACCGTACTACTACTGGCTACAGACTCGTTGTGAATGGTAACTCTTGCAAGCTACTCCAGTACCGTCCGTAGCCAGTAGTATGATGGCCAAACTCCAAGAAAAAACATTACTGCAAACTTTGACTCCAAGTAGTTCTGAAGGTACGACGGTGGGAAAACAAACAATCTAGGCCAATTTCGTACGCAATTTGCAATCCAGAAAGTGAGAAAAAAAAACACAGATTGACTCGCAATGAGTATCTGTGACATCTGAGATACAGTGGCCTTTAATATAGGGTTAACTGTATTGTAATTTTAATATTTAATGCAGTGGTCAGGCATACATATGAGTAGCTGTTCTAATTTATAATCAACTGTAAATTCCATATCAGGGCTCCAGATAAGGAATTGGTAATTAAGTATTGTCGCTCCATCATTTCTGAAGCATTTTGTATTGCCAGGGTATTAAAAAATTAGGTATTTCAAAATTTGAATTGGGTAAAATGAAATTACTATTTACTGTTTTCACATCAACAGACAGCAATTATTGAATAGTTCGCTTCGAAATGAAAATATGTCTTGGCATTTCATTAGAATTTTCTCCTTGGAGACAATTCTAATGAAATATCCAGATGTGTTTTCATGGAAAATAAGAAAAATATGCTACATTTGTGGTCTGTTTATATTTTCTGCAGCATGATAAAGGTACCACAAAATTGTTATTGCTTTTTGATACTCACTACTTCTGATTTCAATTGGGTTTTTGACAATTTTAATTGGGTATTTAAGCAAATACACAGCTTATCTGGAGCTCTGCCACATAATGATCATGCATACCCAAAATATTTGGGCACCTTTTATTCTGGAAAACACATACACATATATGGTTTCCCACAGCAAAAAATCTTCCAATATTTCGGATTATTATTGTTGTACTAGCTTATCCCAACATCTGCACGTTTTCCGCTTTATAGGCAACAGGTTGCACTGTTTTGCTACACCACGCTACACAGTAAAATTGTGTGTAATATCATTTACACTTCACATACTAAAATATAGAAAAAACTGGCAGCTCGTTGACGTTCATACTTCACTATATTGTTATAGAGAGACAATTCTACAATATGAGACAGACATATTACCATAAACTTATCACTTTCCACGAAGTAGAAAGTAAATAAAGAACGCTTCAAACACACGTCATTTGGAAAGACTACTCCGTTATAACTCTTATGTAATGCAGTGTAATGAAATGTAATTAGAGTTATGTACTTACAGCTAATCCCAATACTAATGTATTTGAATACAATTTGTCTTGGGAGTCCCTATTAAATAGAGGTTTCCCAAACCAAATTGTGTCTGATTACAGTGATCCAGATAAGGAATTAGTAATTGAGTATTGTCACTCCATCATTTCTGAAGCAATTGGGTATTTAAAAATTTTAATTGTGTAAAATAGAATCACACTACTGTTTACACATCAGCAGACCGCACTTATTGAATAGTTTGCTTCTAAATGAAAACACATCTTGGTATTTCATTAGAATTGTCTCCTTGGAGACAATTCTAATGAAATACCAGGATGTGCTTTCATGGAAAAATAAGAAAATATGCTATATTTGTGGTCTGTTTATTGTTTTCTGTAGCATGATAAAGATACCACAAATCTTTCATTGCTTTTTGATACTCACTACTTCTGATTTCAATTGGGTTTTTGGCAATTTTAATTGGGTATTTACGCAAATACGCAGCTTATCTGGAGCACTGCCGATTATTTAGGGTTATTACGGTACCTTCAGATGCATTTGGGAGAAACATGGACAGCTGTCTGTGAATTTCGCATACACATATAATGATACTGCAATTACTGACATATTAACATTTAATTTCAGATGCAGTTTGTGAGAAACACAGTCAACTGTCGGTGAATTCCGTACGCATGTATAATGATTCAGCCATGCCTGTCACTCCTTCAAGATGAGAAGCGTAGCCGAGCCATTGTTACATTCTGTGAGGGACTCGACACCGCTCTCGGTGGTGGGATACAAACAGGACGACTCACAGAAATCTCGGGTGTTCCAGGCATCGGGAAAACTCAGCTATGGTAAGGTATATTACATATTTCTGTAATGGAAATCACCATAAATTATTATACAATTTGTAACAAACGAACACACCATGCTATTCGTATGGTGTTTTTATGCCACCGAATAGTGAGGGGGGTATGTAGTGTTACCGGCGTCCGTACATCCCGTCTATCCATCCATCCCGAAATCTTAACGCTCGGGTTAATGTCTTATTATACCACGGCATACGAAGTATGTCGAGGGGTATATGGTTTTCGTAATTCCGTCCGTCCGTTTGTCCGTCCGTCCAAGTTAATGTTTTTAGATCCGCATTATCCTTATCCTCATCCATATTTTCATTCCATACCACACTCATGTGGCCTTTATGTCCAAGGTGAAGGTCAAATTTTTTTTTGAGTTTTTATTTGCCGGTCCAGGCGGTGGCCGGGGGTATACGTGAGCCCCTGCTCACTTTCTCTAGTAATTTCTGTTTCCTTACACACATCTGCTTGATATTTCACACACGTATTGCTCTAATGGTCCTCTACCACCCGGTGATAAATACACATTCGTCCCGCCCCCGGTAAGCCCAGGGTCAAGGTCATAATCTTGGTCGAAACCTTAACGCTCGGCTAAATGTCTGGTATAATTTCTGTTTCCTTACACTCGTCTCCTTGATATTTCACACACGCATTGCTTTATTGGTCCTCCACCGCCCTGTGCCAAATTGACGATTGTCCCGCCCCCACTAAGCTCAGCGTCCAGGTCACATACTTGGTGCGTTCGAAACCTTAACGTTTGGGTAAATGTCTTATAATTTCTGTTTCCTTGCACTCATCTGCTTGATATTTCACACACTCATTGACGTAATGGTCCTCTACCGCCCTGTGAAAAATTCACGATTGTCCCGCCCGCCCTTGGTATGTTCGGAACTCGGGTAACTGTCTTATAATGTCTGTTTCCTTGCATGGATATGCTCGCTATTTCACATACCCATTGCTCTGAAGGTCTAATTTCATGCTGTGACAAATCCACGCTTCTCTGACCCGCTGTGTTTTTAAAAAAATGTGCCACGTTTTCTTTGGCTGCCAGCAGGGGCATTCGATGATAAAACTCATCATTTACAGTTTGTAACAAATACACCATGCTATTTGAAAATCAATGTGTATTCAGCTAAAATAAATGCATAAACTACACATAAATTACTTATCTGGTAATAAACAACATTTTAGTTTTAGGAAGCCCCCAATAAAATAGGGATTTCCCAAAGCAAGTTGTAGCCAAATACATTGCTGTTGTGATAAACCTGGAAAACGATACTAACATAACAATTTGGAAATCATATTCAGGGCTCCAGATAAGGAATTAGTAATTGAGTATTTTCACTCCATGATATCTGAAGCAATTGGGTATTTCAATATTTTAATTGGGTAAAATAATATCACACAACTGTTTACACATCAACAGACAGCTATTATTGAATAGTTTTCTTCGAAATGAAAACATGTCTTGGCATTTCATTAGATACGAAATGAAATACCAGGGTTCAATTTTGGGGGCGACTTGGGCGAAGTCGTCGCTTTTTTCAAATACCAAGATGTGTTTTCATGGAAAATAAGAAAAATATGCTATATTTGTGGTTTGGTTATTGTTTTCTGTAGCATGATAAAGGTACCACAAATTTGTTATTGCTTTTTGATACTCGCTACTTCTGATTTCCATTGGGTGTTTGGCAATTTTAATTGGGTATTTATGCAAATACGCAGCTTATCTGGAGCTTTGCATATTTATAGTAGTTTCCGATAACCTTGTGTCAGAATATTTAGGGTTATTACTAGGGTTGTTACGATATGCATACCTCACGATACGATACTTTGGTCACGATACGATGTATCTCGCGATACCAGTATCTTGTTCACAAAATACATTATCGATACATGTACTCGATATAACTCATATAATTGTCACAGGGTGAGAAAAATGTGCTCCGGCCCGGGGCTCGAACCCGGGACCTCTGGTTTACCGTACCATCGCTCTAACCGACTGAGCTAGCCGGGCACGAATACACATTTTCTCCCCATAGTGAGTTACGTACCGTGACATACTCCCCCGCCAAATTGGAATTCGTCCCCAAATTCTATATTTAATTCGTCTCTGAAATCCATATTTTTGGTACATTTTGGGCAGTATTTATCAGTCACGGTCCCACGTTGGGCGCCAAATGTCACAGGGTGACAAAAATGTGCTCCGGCCCGGGGCTCGAACCCGGGACCTCTGTAGCCTATTTCACCAACATTGCAAAGTATACTTTACTAGCAAAGTATACTTTGAGGGAGTAATCATTTATTTTTCCTGAAATGCATTATTTCATATAGAACTAACAACTGCATATATTTCATGATTAAAAGTATGCAGAATTATTATACTGAATTTATTACATTATCACAGCCAAATTGGCTGTGATAATGTAATAAATTCAGTATAATAAAAATTAATAAATTTATCGTAAAATTGAAAATTTCTCCCTCAAAGTATACTTTGCTAGGAAAGTATACTTTGCAATGTTGATGAAATAGGCTACTGGTTTACCATACCTTCGCTCTAACCGACTGAGCTAGCCGGGCACGAATACATATTTTCTCCCCATAGTGAGTTACGCACCGTGACATAATCAAACCAACAATGATTCCTACGGAGCCCCGCATGGGACATGGATTTTTTTTTATTAATTCGTTCCCACGAAATAACAATTTGTTCCCTCAATTTAACAATTCTATGCCTCGAATTAACAATTCGTTTGCACAATATAACAATTCCTTCCCTCATATTAACAATTTGTTCCCATGAAATGACAATTCGTTCCCACAATTTAATAATTTGTTCCCTCCATGTGGGAACAAAATGTTATTTTGTGGGAACGAATTGTTAAATTGAGGGAACAAATTATTAATTCATGGGAAAGAATTGTTAAATTGAGGGAACAAATTGTTATTTCCTGGGAACGAAATTAATAAAAAAAATTCTACGTCCCCTGCGGTACCGCTGGAATGGTTTGTGTATAAACTTCCCGATAATTGTATCCCCCGGACTCCGTCGGGGGATACGATGGATTTGACAGCGGGCCGCGTCCGCCGCAGACACTTCTTGTCCGGAGCATAACTCGAACACCCTTTGGAATATTTTCATGAAACTTCACACATGCATAGACCACGACCCGAAGGTGTGTCGCGCACAATAATGACAACTCTTGCATAGCTAATTTTTTAGTTATCTCCCTTTTTTGTTTCGCGCACTGATTGACCATAACTCGACCACCCTTTAAATTTTTTTATGAAACTTCACACATTCAATTAGAACACGAACCGAAGGTGTGTCGTGCACAAGAATGACAACTCTTGCATAGCTAATTTTTTAGTTATCTCCCTTTTTTGTTTTCGCGCACTGATTTCCTGTCCGGAGCATAACTCGACCGCCCTTTGGAATATTTTCATGAAACTTCACACATGCATAGACCACGACCCGGAGGTGTGTCGCGCACAAGAATGACAACTCTTGCGTAATTTTTTAGTTATCTCCCTTTTTTGTTTTACGCACTCTACAGACTGGACAATAATGCATGAAGACCCGTTTTCTCGTCTGCTCTGTACACCTTTTCTCGTGTGCTCTGTACACCTTACCTGTAGAGAGAACAATAGAGACTGGGAGAACCATTCACCTTTCCATGTGCTAGCATGTGCAACTGACCACTGACACTTAACGAGGTAATTTATAACAGTAAAATGATTATATTACATTCGTCAACTGTGTTGAAAATATTGTGGGCAATATGTGGACCTGTGTAATAAATGATTAGTAGAGTGAAATATAGGACTATTAAAAAGAACATTCTGGCTCCAGTAGGGAGCATTATTCCTTTATTTTTTTTAAATTTATTTTGTTGTCCATTATTTTTTTACATTCTTTCAATTTTTTAACTGACCACTAACTATTACAAAGTTAATTTAATACAGGGTACATTATTACATTTCCGATAACTGTGTTGACAATATTGTGGCAGTATGTGGACCTGTTCATAATATATGTAATAAATATAGGACTATTAACAAAAATTCTGGGGCTCCATAGCCGAGCATATATTTATTTTTTATTTTTTGTGTATATTACATTTCCGTAAACCTTGTTGAAAAATATGTGGCATTATGTGGACTGTCAGATTAATGTAGATAAATTAGGACTATTGAAAAAAAATTCTGGCTCCAGTAGCAAGCATTATTATTTTTAATTTTTAAACTTTTTTTTTTCCATTTTTTTTTTTTCATTTTTTTTTTTCAAATTCTTTTTCAATTTTTGCCTAGTAGCATAAGGTCGTAAGTGCTATATACAGACTATTATCATATAATAAAACAATTATTGACTAGTGAGCCATAGAATATAATCTGATATTCTATGGCTCACTAGTCAATAATTGTATAATATGTTCGGGCCAGTGAAAATTGCTTTCGGGCCCAGGCTCGAGGTCAAGGCGGGACAAGGCGAGGCATCTGATTCCGCGGAATTCTTGTTTACTTATCTCCCTTTGTTGTTTCGTGCTCTGATTTTGTATCCAGAGCATAACTCGAACACCCTTTGAAATATTTTTATGCCCCACCACGATAGTGGAGGGGGAATTTAGTGTTACCCTTGTCCGTCCGTACGGGGATCTTATTGGGTAGGGTTAGGATAGTGTTGGGTACTCTTGTTGGGTATTTTTATACAGTAAAAACCCAACAAGTATTCATTCGTAGGAACGTGCGTCCCGTCCTCCCGTCGTCCCGTCCGTCCGTCCGTCACAAAACTTTAACACTCGGGTAAATGTCTCATAATTTCTTCATCCTTCGACCGATCTCCTTCATATTTCATATACACATTGCTGTAATTATCCTCTACCGCCCTGTGCCAAATCCACGTTCGTCCTGCCCCCGCCAAGCCCAGGGTCAAGGTCACATACTTGGTGCTCTCAAAAAACTTTAACCGCTCGGTAAAAGTAAAAGAAAAATTTTGACTTGGAATTTGGCCTCTTTTATTATCAAAGCGATATGTGGGACATCCGTGTTCTATGAACACATTTTCTAGTTTATTAAACTTCACACATGCATAGAAGACGACCCAAAGGTGTGTCGCACGTAAGAATGACAACTCTTGCGTCGTTAATTTCTTAGTTATCTCCCTATGATGTTTCGTGCACTGATTTCGTGTCCGGAGCATAACTCGAACACCCTTTGGAATATTTTCATGAAACTTCACACATGCATTGACCACGACCCTAAAGGTGTGTCACGCAAGAATGACAACTCTTGCATCACTAATTTTTTAGTTATCTCCCTTTGTTTTTCCGTCACTGATTTTGTCTCCGGAGCATAACTCGAACACCCTTTTTTCAAACTACTTGTGTATCTGGGGAGGGGGATACACATGCGCTTGTTGACAAGCGTCCATTTCTAGTTTATGTTTAGTATTCATAAAATGTACGCGACATTAACATCTATTTATAGTGTAATCCAGGATAATCTGATTCCAAAGTGTTGACTTGTGAAAACTGTATCAAATCAAATATCAGGGTGGCTTCGAATGTTTGGTGAATCGTTACACCACTAGTTTACCTACTCGCCGATACAGGTAGGCAAGTGTTAGTTGACGTACGTACGTACGCTAGTAACACCTTTAATTTTTGTCGCCCCTGCTTTAGTCACTGCTGTTTCCGTCATCGTCGTCGTCCATGTCGACAAATGTCAAAATATTTGTTCAACCTTCTTCATCATGATATAACTTTAATACATGTTACTTGACAGATTGCTTCAATATTTGGACACGTCATACATGTGAGCATTGGGAACACACTCGTGCTGCCAGTAATATGACCTTGACCTTTTTGACCTTCACATTTGTTTGGCATTGAAACGTTTGTACATCATCATATAACTTTAATATTACTTGATGGATTTCTTCAATATTTGGACACTTGATACATGTGAGCATTTAGAACACACTTATGCCGCCATGACCTGACCTTGACCTTTTAAACCTTCACATTGGTGCGGAAACACTCAGTGATTTTTACGTCAAAAAGTTGTACAAGTTTCTGCATCATCATATAACTTTAATATTGCTTCATGGATTGCTTCAATATTTGAACACATGATACATGTGAGCAGTTGGAAAATGATTGGTCCCATTAACATGACCTTGACCATCTTGACCTTCACATGGTTGTGGAAACACTTAGTCATTGTTTTATGTCAAAAAGTTTGTACATGTTTCATCATCATGTATAATTATTACTTGATGGATTGCTTCAATATTTGGATAATTGATAAATGTCAGAATTTGGAACACTCATGCCACCATGAAGATGACCTTGAACTATTTTACCTTTGCGAGGTTGTGTAAACACTTAGCCATTTTTTTATGTCACAAAGTTTGTACAAGTTTCTTCAAACTTGACCTTTTTCGTGTTTAAAGCATGCAATTCTCTGATATTCCCATGATCATGTTACGGTCAAATGCCTCAGCAAGTGCGACACTGCTTCTGTAGCGAAATTCTTGTTCCATAACTTATGAACAGGTTCACCGATATGGCCACAATGTGTGTCATGGGATGGTGCTTTGTTTTGCATACAACGCACGTCCGACCGCCCAAGGTCAAGGTCACTGAGGACTTGTTCACCTTGTTTTTAAGGGAATACGTTAAAGCAAACACAATTTTTCATTATCAAGGCTGCCAGAGTGGATTAGCCTCGTAATAATGATGCCCTTTTTATTATGGTACCTATACTTTTATTGCAGCCTGCAGCTGGCCTGTGATGTCCAAATACCGTGGGAGCTAGGTGGCCTGGGGGGTGAGGCGGTGTACGTCGACATGGCCGGGGGGCCCATGTTGCAGAGACTCACAGACCTCGCACTGGCCACGGTCGCTCACTGCCAGCAGCTCGCTGCCACAATCTACACTGGTAGCGTGGGTATGGCTCTACTCTCTGTTCGATGTTAAATCCACGGGCGTCTGGTTGGGAGCATGCAAAGGGTAACTTTAACGATGGGATTCAGCCTTACCTGAATCCCGATATCCTTGGTTTGGCCGTCAGGAACATGTCTGGCTTCCTTGTTACTCCAGAGTTGAATTCAGTTAGGATTTTCCCGCTGTTAAACACCATTAACCCTTTCTACGCTGAATTAAATGTTGTCTGCTGGAAATGTTTTATTTTCAATATTTCTCGACAAAAACCTGGTTTTGACAGCACATGAGAATCCTCGTCTCCAGTGGCGACGATTCTCATGTGCTGTCAAAACCAGTTTTTTGTTAAGAATTAAAGCAAAAAACAGCAGACGGCAATTTCCGTCAACAGCGTAGGAAGGGTTAAATAAACAATACATCCGTGTCAAATCCGCCGATGGATTTTGGCTGATGAAATGCATTAAATCCATCAAATATTTATTTTAAAACAAATTCTTTTTCTTCTATTCAACATAATTTCGAGTTTGTTTTCTAGTCTCCAGAAAACAATTGTTACCATTTGCATTGCGTATTTTTTCAGAGTCTCCGAAGCAGCTAGCAAATTTTACCGATAGTAGAATTTTGGATGGCATAAAGTGCTACAGTTGCCATGACTACCAGCAACTGCTGGCAGTAGTACAGCTTCTGCCAGAGTTACTCACTGGACACAAGAAGGTAATGTATCAACTTGTCAACACTTGTGGCAAAAGCAATTCTAGTACACTACCGCCTGCGCTAATCTTGCGAATATTTGTCAATTTCTTTATTTCATAATAGTTGAATATTGTGCTTGAAATCAAGCAGTTTGATTTGCTGAGCCTGAGCTGTGCTACAGATCAGGCTCAGACAATCAAATTGCTTGATGATTGCGAGTTGATGTTCAGAAACGGTGATAATCTGTGCAAGCGGTTGTGGACATATGCAAATACCAGTAGATACTAGTATACCCAGGATCACGTGAAACTGCATGCAATCACACATGTACATGTATGTACATAGAATGATGCTATTAGCATTTTAAGTTAAGTTTTCAATATACATGTATATATATATATGTCTGAAGAATATATTATTTCATGAAGTTAAGCACAACATGATTGTTCTTAAAGATGTTGGCTGACAAAACAATATCGTGAATGTATCATAAGCTCAAGATAAGCTGCGTATTTGCGTAAATACCCAATTAAAATTGCCAAAAACCCAATTGAAATCAGAAGTAACGAGTATCAAAAAGCAATAACAAATTTATGGTACCTTTATCATGCTACAGAAAACAATAACCAGACCACAAATATAGCATATTTTTCTTATTTTCCATGAAAACACTTCTTGGTATTTCATTAGAATTGTCTCCAAGGAGATAATTCTAATGAAATGCCAAGACATGTTTTCATTTCGAAGCAAACTATTCAATAATTGCTGTCTGTTGATGTGTAAACAGTAGTGTGATTTTATTTTACCCAATTAAAATATTGAAATACCCAATCGCTTCAGATATGATGGAGTGAAAATACTAAATTACTAATTCCTTATCTGGAGCCTCGTGTATCATAAAGTTGTATAACTGTTTTGTCAAAATTGCTTAATAGATAAATGTGGCAGCTAAAGTTTGTGTTTGCCTCTTGGAAATAGAGAATACCAGGCTACTGTCTTTTAACCCTTTCACCCCTAAGTAACTGGAATGGATTTAATTTTGCAGCCAATCCAATCATCACAAAATGATTTTCAGACTTGTCCATTTATGAAAAAGGGGTGTTTTTGTTCTCAAAAATGAAAATTACTTGCAAAAAGTGCAGATCCTGATGAGACGGCTCGTTACGAGCCGTCTCATCTGGATCTGCACTGTTTGCATAAACCGCTATAGCGGGCTTTCGGGTTCAAAGGGTTAATACCAAGTTTATCAGTCAATGCTGGGAAACGTGGATGAATTCCGAGGTTTCTGAGGAATTCATACAGTTTCGGAGCCGAGCCTGGTATAGTTGACATCAAGAAACATGAGTATGGTATTGTATTTAGCAGTTAATGTTTTGTCATACAGAATGAGCAAATGTAATAGTTTTTGTTGAAAATAACGTAGATTTATTTACGTTGTGTCATTACACTGGTCTCATTTGTAACATACAAGATCATTTGGCTAAGGCAATACCAGAGGAAATAGTTTGGAAGCCACTGTGACCAGGATGTGCCTATTTCAATGCAGGAGACGAGAATTTGTCAGTCAGTATGTATTATGCCAATACAAAGCTCATTACCTGAAAAGTTGCAGCACATGGGTCAATTTTCTTGTGTAAATCAAAGTGCAATTGCATTTCATATTTAATATTCATCAGCCAGGTTGACCCTAGAGTTTTGGAGGTTGAAAACCCTGGATTGTAATTTATTGGTTGCATTGGTGACCAGGGGGCCGCCGTTTCACTAAACTTTGTATGACTAAAATGTTCGTAAGTGCAAAAATAAGGTAGTCTGTAAATTTCACATTAACATTGTGTTCTTGTAAACAATTATTGGATTTACATTTATTGAGAATAGGATGCATATGCAGCCTATGCTCAATAAATGTAAATCAATCAATTTGAATTTCCAGATGATCCTAAATTTGCACTTGTAAACATTTTAGTCTTACAAAGTTTAGTGAAACTGGCCCCCATACATTTCCAATTGCATTACTGACTGTGCCTGGAGAAACATGGCTTATCAACTTTGCAGTGTAATATGTAGCCTATTTAACCAACATTGCAAAGTATACTTTTCTAGCAAAGTATACTTTGGGGGAGTAATCATTTATTTTTCCCAAAATGCACTATTTCATATAGAACTAAGCCACTGCATATATTTGATGATTAAAAGTATGCAGAATTATTATACTGAATTTATTACATTATCACAGCCAAAATGGCTGTGATAATGTAATAAATTCAGTATAATAAAAATTAATAAATTTATCCTAAAATTGAAAATTTCTCCCTCAAAGTATATTTTGCTAGAAAAGTATACTTTGCAATTTTGATGAAATCGGCTACTGGTTCCGGACAAGCCTGCACATCCGTGCAGTCTGACAAGGTTTTGCATTTGTTTATCCAGTCGTCTTTCGGAAGAGATTTGAAAACTTGGACCTCTCTCTATATAACCTTATATGTTGCTGGACATTAAACCCTTTCAAATTTCATAATTTTTGCCATACAGTCATGTTTACACTTTCTTGCTTCTAACAGTGCAGATCCGTATTGTTTCAGGTGAAGCTGATAGTGCTGGACAACATAGCAGCCCACTTCCGCCACGACTTTGACGACTTCTTGCTGAGAACACGGCTGCTCACCTCCTTGGCACAAACTCTCATCCGCATAGCTAGAAAACATGATGTTGCAGTAAGCATTGCCAGTGGTGTTATCCTATCACATTACATGTATACATTATGCCACCTCAACACAATTTCTCTATATTTATCTGTCTGTCTGTCTGTCCATCAATAGGCAATTGCAAGTTTCTTTGTATTAACTTGACTATAGTCTGTATCACCATCATGATACGTCACATCATGGACCGGGAAAGAACCTTATCGCCGAGACAGTTCAAATGAGTGGTCAAAACATATACATGTACATGTATTTCTGTGCAGATTTCTTTTATAAATTTTCGGCCAAAAATTGTGTATCTTCAACATGAAAAGTATTAATGGATGTAAAATGCAAATGGATAACCGAAAATGTACCAAAATTAATTTGGAAATATTATTTCCAAATTAATTTTGGTACATTTTCGGTTATCCGTTCTGCCATATTGACCTGTACAACCCAAAGCGGAAAAGAGAATCGACCAACGACTGACAAACGTGACTTCAGGGTGGTGGCCCTTCAACAAAATCCCAAAAATAGTGCTCAAATGCAAACTCAATATGCCAGTACCAGCCTATAATTTTACGAATTCCAATGTGCACATACATGACTATACATAATAAACTGTATTGCAGATGGGTAATCACCTGAATTATGCATAACTCCAGGGAAATGCGTAACTCCAGGCCTGTTGACACAACAAGTTGATGACATTTCCTTTGTAAAAATTACACAAAGCCAGTGCAGAAATGTTGGCATTTTCTTAAATGAATAAAAGCAAATAACTGTTGCGACTACACATAGAAAAGCAATACAAGTGTTAAAATAAACATTAGAGTTGAGAAAATGTATACCCGGTAGATGTCTGAAAAAGTCCCGTTAATGGGAATATTCTTCGGCGGAGTTACATTTCTTCAAATTCATTTGGTGTGAGGTGGTTATCGATGACGACAACAACCTGCTGACGTATTGAAAAATATCACTGTTCGTGATATGTTACGACGTTGCAGAAAGTGGGGAGCACACTAGGTGCATTAGAATAAAGATATTATTGGGCGAACATCCCATTCTTTTCTACCATGTCGCACGAGGTGCACCAATGTGTGCGAAGTCTCACAAAGAATGAAATAATAAGTGTTGAGTTAACCGAGTAGTCCAACATAGGACACCCTTGTCCGGAAGCGAAATTAAACCTGTTTGGCCTGCTGGACAGTAGACCATTGGCCCATTGCAGACATGTATTATTGTATACACAAACCATGCTCATTTGCTATCTTTGAACTTATAATAAAGAATATGGTCATGTATACTTTCTTTTTCATGTGAGTGTATAAATTTGTGTGTTCACATCGCATTGATAATTGTATATGATGCCTATTATAAAATTGAATGTTCTGAATCAGTAAACTTATCTTATAATTTGTCGAATAAACTACCGGTAAATTAATTTAATTAATAAATACAGTGAAATCGCGATGGCTCGAAATGCGATGGCTCGTAATGTCGGGCTCGCTCGAAATGGCTTTGCGGTCCCGATGATTTTCCCTATATGTTAAATGTATTTTACATGCGATGGCTCAAAATGCAACTCCTCGAAAAATGCGATCGCTCGAAACAATTGTCAAGTCCCGCGGACACATTTCTCTCTATTTTGTTATACGATGACTCGAAATTGATGTCGAAGTTTGTGTTTGGCTAATTTTCACACCTCCGCGTCCGACTTATTACGAACAAAGGCCGAGCCGCGCTCTACCTGTCTGTGAAAGGTGATTTCTTTTCAAGTGCAGTTAATTGCCTAAAGTGGTGCAATTTGATCGTTAACTTTGTTGATGGCGATCATTTTGTGAATTCTATATTAGATTATTCGGAAACTTTCAACATAATTTGTGGAAACTCTATTTATTGTTATGCTTGTACATTATTTGTGAAATAAAAGTTATTGTATTCTTAATTTGCTGTTGTTGTCTTGTGTCCCATAACGGCATATGGCATACGGCGATTTATTAAATATTCTGGGTTTCGTCCACTTCGAGTATTTAATAGAGTCTGTCGTAAGTCGTTGGTCGTTTTTCGGGAGTTACAACGAAAAACGCCCATTGAAAAAAGACCACTGTTTCGAGTGACGTCACAACCACCTGCTGCATAAATTATGTGCGCCGCTATTTATAGTGAATACTGGGCCTTTTCTCCTATTCGACTATAATAATTAATTGAAATAAAGACAGTTTTGTAAACACATGTAGTTTATTTAATTTCGCATGGTAACTACGGTAATCTGCGAATAAATATTATAATCATCTAAAACATGGATACATTATATTGTGCTTTCTGTATTTCCTAAATCCGACGGGTACAGTAGTCGGCAAATATAACAAAATCGAAAGATGCGATGGCTCGAAAGATGCGATCACTCAAACAAAATGTGCGGTCCCGTGGCATTTCGAGCCATCGCGATTTCACTGTATATAGTAATCATCTTGTCATGTTACAGATTGTGGTCACCAATCAGATGACGACAAGAATTCATAAAGGGGACAGTTCGTCCCAGCTGGTTCCCGCCCTGGGGGAGAGCTGGGGCCACGCCTGTACGAATAGGCTCATACTGCAGTGGCAGGGAGACACCAGGCTCATGTGGCTGTACAAGTCTCCCGCAATGCCACAGGCACTCGTGCCCTACCTGATAACGGTATTGTATCACATAATAATTATAGGTATCAATATTGGAAGAAATAACTGTTGTTTTTTTTTCTTTGAGAATCTATCTAAGTATTAACTTTTAAAAGCCAAACAATACTAGATGAAGGCCATTTGGCCTTCAGTCTGTGTTGTTGGACTTTTAAAGGGATATTTTTTACAATTGTTTGTCTTATATGTTGAACGATGAACACAAACTAGTCATTATTATATGTCATAAACGTGTATTGTGTGGTTATTCATCTTATTCTAAAAAAATGTTACCGACCATCGGAATTACTTCAACATGCAGTAATTGTAATTAACGATCAATGTCTTGACATTAATTGAGCTTATTGGCGTGAAAGTTCTGACGTAATAAATCATGTGCCGGTGGCTATTAGGAAACAACCAGTTGTATCTCCTGGACGAAAGTCGGGGGGGGGGATACTATGAATTTGACACCGAACATCGTCCGCGTCAGACACTTCTTGTCTGGAGCATAACTGAACACCCGTTGGAATATTTTCAAAGGTGTGTCTGGATCAAGAATGACACATCTTGCCTCACTAATTTTCGAGTTATCTCTCTTTTGTTTTTTCACACACTGATTTCTTCGCACAACTCGAACACCCTTTGGAATATTTTCATGAAACTTCACACATGCTTAGATCACGATCCAAGGTGTGTTGCGTGCAAGATAGACAACTCTTTCCTCACTCATTTTTTAGTTATCACCCTTTGCTTTTCGCAGATTGATTTCTTAAACCGTTACCCCAAGAACGACAACTCGCCTTACTAACTTATTAGTTATCTCCTTTTATTTTTTAAATAGCTGCCTGTAGGCGGGGAGGGGGATTCACATCCACTTGTGGAAAAGCGTCAATATAAGGTTTGATCATGTCCAGCCATGTGCAAACGTTTGCTGTGGCCCGAGGGAACTGTTTGAACCCCAAGGCCGCAGGCCGCAGGTTCAAACAGTTCCCTCGGGCCACAGCAAACGTTTGCACATGGCTGGACATAATCAAACGTTACTGTTACATTTGAGCATTATATTCAGTATTTTCAGTATCGTCCCATTCAGTATCGTCCCATTCACGTAGATAATTTTCGGTATGCATATTCCGGGGCCGCGTCATGAACGTCATGAAGTAGTGACGTCATGAAAGCACTTCCGCGTAGTGACGTCATGAAGGCACTTCCATTACGCGCGGCCCCGGAATGAGCATTGCCTAAAGCCATGTGCAAACAGCACGCGCCATTTGTTTGCACATATGTGCAAACAACGGAAACCATGTAACAATTTCTAGTTCTATATCTAATTATTTGCGATTTATGTTCTGATAGAGGAAACATTTGCCAGACCATTGTAACATGGAAAATATATGCGTCGGAAAAATTACAAGCAGAAATGCCGACTTATGAAGTCGTGAAAAACTGTTGTTAATGTGGGTCATGTGAATGGATAATTTAATACACAATCTTGAAAACTCTTCTGAGATTCTTTCATATTATAGTAGTTGACTATGTCTTATTCAGTCGGGTCGGTGTCGTTACATTTCAGATGGATGGTGTGCGCGATGTTGCTGGACCCGTGGCCAGCCATACAGTAGACAGGTCTATGGGGGCTACAACCGCTAGTGGCCATCACAAAACAAACAGTCGTGTCAATGACAACACAGCCAGTGGTAACTGTGGAAATACAAAGTTTGTCCATGGACAATCAACAGACAATGTATCAGGAGATCGGCCAATGAAGAGGCAGAGAATATCGTGACATCTCTAACAGGGTGCCCACAAACTCTGGAAAACGGGGAAAAGTGCAAAAATAAATTCTGTGTATGGGAAAAATCAGGGAATTTGCAAAATTACCCAAAATCAGGGGAAAATCTGGGAATTTGTTGATTTCTTATGAATTTGAATGATATTCAAATACTGTAGGAATGAATGGCCTTTTTGTGGAATTTATCGGGGTATAAACTTGGAAAAGTCGCAGGAATACTGGACGAGGCTTTTCCAAGTTTATATCCCCGATAAATTCCTCAAAAAGGCCATTCATTCCTTATAATTCCAGCATTTGAAATAAATTCATCAAGAAAATGTGTTTATTTTCCGTTTTCTTAAGAATTATTTTAACTGCGCCTCACGGTTACAGAAAGTAGTTTGGCGTGGGAGTTTACTGGGAAATATATTTTGGACAGAGACTTGCTACGGGCCAATCAAATGTTAGGGAATTGTGTAAATATTTTTGTGCTGGAATTATATTGTATTAATGCAACATCTATAATATAACAATTACATTGGTCGGCGACAAAAATTTGCGAAGTATCGGCAAATTTAGCAGTGCGATGAAATGGACAATGTTTCTTTGAATAAAAATGATACTGTTTAAAATAGGAGAAATCGGTACCTTACTATACCAATTAACGTTTCATATTTGTAAACAGACCTTTCCGCATCACTGTGCCATTTACCAGGTTAAAAGTAATATGTGGTCATAATTATAAGTATCGACCCTCCCATGCAGACTTCAGTATAATTTCCGAACGCCCTCATCGCTCTAGCCTTGTACTACAGCAATTTTGACACTATTTCTTGTTTGTAGCACACCGAGCGTTTCATTGATGGAATGGTGAAAAGTGCAGATCGTGATCTGGATTTACACTGGTCCCAAAAAACTAGTAACTCCCCTTCTCCAGTCACAGCCACATATCACACTCTTATAACTTACATGTCTATTAATTACGATTTTCATTGTATACGATACCCATGCTGCCCAGGAGCCCAAGGTCAAGACTTTAAACTTTTTGTTAATTTTTTTTCAAATTGCTATATCTCTGTGACTGCTTGGAATATCAACTTGAAGCTTCATATAAACATTGATCACCATCCATATTTTCATTGTATACCCTACCCATGCTGCCCAGGAGCCCAAGGTCAAGGTCAAATGACTTAGAATTTTGTTTGTTAAAGCTTACGTTAAAGTTTTTATACAACCGTTTTTAAAAAACGGTACGTATTATGTTTTACCGCACGGCGGGCGGGCGGGCGGCTGAAGAAAAAGCGCATAGTTCGTGTACACAACTCGTCCGAAACCGTTCAGTCGATCGATCTGAAACTATGCACACGTCTTCTACACATATTGAATATGTGCACCTTGGTGTTTTTATGCCGAAAATATATCTTTTAACAAAAATATCACCTTTTTAACTTAGCCATTTTTTCTACATTTTTCTATACAATTCTATATACGGTACAGAGTTTGTGTACACAACTCCTCTGAAACCGTTCAGTCGATCGTTCTGAAATTATACACACGTCTTCTACACATATTGAAGATGTGCACCTTGCTGTTTTTATGTCGAAAAAATATTTTTTAATTTTTTAACATCTCACCTTTTTTAACTTAGCCATTTTTTCTACAATTCTATATACGGTACAGAGTTTGTGTACACAACTCCTGAAACCGTTCATCGATCATGAAATCGTCGAAGATTCACCTGGAAAACTAATTACACACCGTCTACTCACATATTGAAGATGTGCACCTTCCTGTGTTTTTATCGCCGAAATATATCTTTTAGAACAAAAATATCCGCCTTTTAACTAGCCTTTTTTAACTTAGCCATTTTTTCTACATTTTTCTATGCAATTCTATATATGGTACAGTTTGTGTACACAACTCCTCCGAAACCGTTCAGTCGATCGTTCTGAAACTATACACACGTCTTCTACACATATTGAAGATGTGCACCTTGGTGTTTTTATGCCGAAAAAATATTTTTGTAACAAAAATATCGCCTTTTTAACTTAATAGCCATTTTTTCTTCATATTTCTATACATTTCTATATACGGTACAGAGTTTGTGTACACAACTCCTCCGAAACTGTTCAGTCGATCGTTCTGAAACTATACACATGTCTTCTACACATATTGAAGATGTGCACCTTGGTGTTTTTATGACGAAAAAATATTTTTTAACAAAAATATCACCTTTTTAACTTAGCCATTTTTTCTACATTAAAGTATCCAATTCCCTATCATTTCTACTTTACACTCTACTTTTCTATCTCTGCCTAAATTAGTATACATGTTTAGCACAACAAGATGAAGAAATAATGCTATAGACTTTCAAATTCTCATTAATGTTTCTTGCGTTGGTGACAGCTTCACATTTCTGCATCTTCGCTGTCTGGCCCATATTCGACGGGCGTATTTTGTGACTTGCGGCACTCTTGTTCAAATTGCTATATCTCTGTGACCACTTGCGATATCAACTTGAAAATTCATATACACATTGATCACCATCCATATTTTCATTGTATATCATACCCATGCTGCCTAGGAGCTCAAGGTCAAATGACTTAAGACTTTTTTTTAAAGCTTATGATAAAGTTTTTCAAATTGCTATATCTCTGTGACCACTTGCGATATCAACTTGAAACATCATATACACATTGATCACCATTTATTGTGATTAATAAGCATACTACACCAATACCCAGGGTCAAGGACTGAATTTCAATCCAGTAGCCGATTTCATCAAAATTGCAAAGTATACTTATTTAGCAAAGTATACTTTGAGGGAGTAATCATTGATTTTTCCGAAATGCATTATTTCATACAGAACTAATGATTGCATATATTTGATGATTAAAACTATGCAGAATTATTATACTGAATTTATTACATTATCACAGCCAAAATGGCTGTGATAATGTAATAAATTCAGTATAATAATAAATAATAAATTTATCCTAAAATTGGAAATTTCTCCCTCAAAGTATACGACCATCTAATGAAACGATTCCCCACACTGCATAAGAGATGGGCTGGTTTATGTGCAACCAACATTCATCACTGAATGTGAAAATAGAGAATAGTAGGTTATAGGGCTGGGACGATACGGGTATGACACGATCCAATACGTATCGCGATACGGGTGTCACGATCCAATACGTATCGCGATATATCGTCATTATCGTGCCTATACATTTTACGACGCCCATGAATTAGAATCTGCAGTAGTTCAGCCCATATGATGCATGTATATGTAAGATTGATTATTTGGCTCATAGAATTCATTAAAGTCATTTAGACCTGGGAATACATCTGTTGGATGAAATTGCAAACTCAGCTCTGCAGTTAAAATAGTTTGATATGGTGCCCTTATCAAACCAAAATCGTTTGGCTCCCTCAAATAACCTGATTTTAACTATCACATATATGTGAATCAATGCTCAAACCAGGTAGCCTGGATTTGGGAACAACAGCTCATAAATTTGCAAAGTTAATTCATTTAGGGCACATTCAAGACATTATTAATTACGCGTTACCCACTCAAGCAGGAAGGAACAATAGTTGACTATAATATATTATGTATTTGACTAAAATGTATTATCTAATATAGACTAGAATTGATTATGTACATGACTAGAATTGATTATGTACATGAGCCATGACTAGTGAGTGAGTGAGTGAATAGGGTTTAACGTCCGCTTTTCTGACATAGAGGTACAAGCCTCAGGGAGTCTACACGCAGACGGGTCAACGGGGTCGAGTCCCGTATCCACCTGTCCAAGGGGGGTAAATCCCAACTTCAGAACTCAATATTTACAATCAAAATATATATTCAGTCCTGAAATTAGAACAACCTGATCTGGTGCCAGGCCCTCGCCACACCAGCATCATTTATCCCATCCCCTAAAAGTAATAGGATTAGCGCTAATCTTACTTTTATATATGGGGCATAGCCCGACTCAACTCTCACATACAAGAAAGCCAAAAATGTACATGAGGGCCAAATCCGGTATAGTAGGTTCCGGAAAGTATGAACCCAATCGTTAAGCCAGTTTAGTCGCCTTTTACGACAAGCAATGGCTACTGCAGCACTATTCTCAGGATCAGTTGATCCTGCCCCGGTACCTGCACGGGTGAGCCATGACTAGAATTGATTATGTATTTGACTAGAATATTATGTCTACAATATATTACTTTGAGTGAATAAATGGAATATATTATGTATTTCAACGTATTTGCATATTCTGTCATTTATGTCATATGCAACTTCTAGGTCGTGAATGCTATGATTATGACGTCAACGATTTTGCATATGACCCAGATCTGGTTGACAAAACTAAACATGCGGCAGATTTAGATTTTGCAGATGGTGAAACGATTTCAACAATTTTCTCTCCTTGCAAAAATCCATCTCCAGCGCCGTCCGCCATTTTGGAGTTCACAACAAACCTATATTTTTTGGTATGCCATGTTCACAAGAAATACGGGAAATTGCATACACAGGATTAAAACTAAAATACAACCTGATTGGCTATCATCCGAAATTTTAGATTGCATAAAAGATAGAAATAAGTGTAAAATTAACGGTAATTATGAACAATACAAATTATTACGAAATAAAGTATCAGCTTTAATAGAAAAATCTAAAACGGATTCGTATAAATCTAAAATTGAAGAAGGCAAGGATGACCCTCGTACTATCTGGAAATTATTCAAAGAATTTGGTGCATCAAAACATGATGGTAAATCGGAACAGTTATTAGGTATAAACAGTCTAACTGGTCAGCTATGCACAGAAAATACACATATGGCGAATATTTTTAACGAATATTTTTCCACTATAGCATCTAATCTTAAAGGTCCCATTCCAGAATCAAATTTTGATCATATTAAAAATTTCGTAAACGAACATACACGCAAAATTATAATTTTAACATTCCTTTGATTAATGAAATATTTTGTAAAAAGGTATTTAACATCATTAGATATATCAAAATCTACTGGACTAGATTTAATAGGGCCACGATTGTTAAAATTATCTGCCACCGCTATCTCGAAAAGTATTACATATGTAGTAAATGTGAGTTTCACTAGTTCGATCTTCCCAAGTGCATGGAAACAAGCAAAAGTACATCCTCTGTATAAAAGCGGTGCAAAAGACGAAGTGAATAATTATCGTCCGATATCAATTTTGCCGACGCTTTCAAAATTAATTGAAAAATGGGTTCAGAAACATTTTATGGAATATTTAACAACGTTTAAACTATTGCATCAAACCCAGAGTGGATTTCGTACAGGTCACTCGACAGAATCAGCGTTAATTGTTCTTCTTGAAAACTTTCTACAAGCAATAAATCGGGGTAAATTAGTAGGGTGTATTTAGTCGACTTTCGTAAAGCCTTCGATCTTGTTGATCACAAAATTCTCCTGGATAAACTTAGACTATACAAGTGCAGTAACGTAAGCCTGGGTTGGTTCAAATCATACCTGGAACAAAGGCAACAACTTGTTTCTGTAAATGGAGAAACATCTGAATCTCTACCTATCAACTGTGGAGTACCCCAGGGGTCAATTCTTGGACCGACACTTTTTCTTTTGTTTATAAATGATTTGCCACTTATTCTCCGTCAACACGTAACAGGAACCGATCTGTATGCAGATGATACAACAATTTATGACATGCAATCAACTGTAGGGGACTTAAAACACCGTTTACAACAAGCACTTGACAGTTTAGAATTATGGTGTGAGGCTAACGGCATGATGCTTAATAAAGGAAAAACCAAAATCATGTTAATAACAAGTTCACAAAAACGAACATGTTTGCGAGACAAAATGATTGAACTCAAATATGACAATGTAAGCCTCGATATCACTACCGGTAATAAAATTTTGGGTATACATGTAGATGAAAATCTCCAGTGGAATGACCAATTTAACGGTATCTCAAAAAAGATTTCATCATATCTCTGGCTATTATATCAAATCAGACCTTATTTATCTACTGAGCATCGAATATTATTCTATAAGGCCTATATTCAGCCACATTTCACATATTGCAATATAGTATGGGGAAAATCGTCAAATCGAAATATGTACATAATAACCAAACCTTCTTAACGGCGAGCATGTAAAATCATTCTGGGAAACGAATATATTGATTTGCAAAACTCATTAGAATTACTCAACATTTTGACCTTTGACGAAAGCGTATTTCTCCAAAAAGCGAAAACTATGTACAAAATAACTAATAAAATGGCCCCCCAATATTTATGTGAATTATTTGAAATGCGCACTAATCACTTACAAAATAGGAGTATGGTATTAAGGTCTGAAACAGATATGAATTACGAAGTTCCCAAACCTAAAAGTAATCTCTTTAAAAACAGCTTTTCATACTCAGGCGCGCTAATCTGGAATAGTATTCCAATTGACATAAGACGTTCCACGTCGTTAAATACATTTTCCCGTAATTGTCTTAACTGGATGAAGGGTCGATAGCGGCTGAAGTACGCGGTATTATCAATTAATATAAACTTGTTAATTGTGCCCCCCGCCAGCGTCACTAATCACGAAATTACGATGTATGGTATACAGTTTACAATGACCGCGTGTTTGATTTGCCATGATACAATTGGTCTTGTGGAGCTTAGCGATCCGTGTAACCCTATATCAGGCGCACGAGAACGAATTTTAGCGTCTTATAGCAAAAACTGAAACTATCACTGAGAAATAAACGTGTTGTTAAAACCCAGTTCAAGCTGCGTCGATGCGCAGTATGATATGCGACTGTCGGGACACATGTACCACTTTTCGTTATGGCTCATCATTATTATTTCTTCAAGTTAAATTCACGTATGCATACAACATGTAATCATTTCAATATGTATTGTATATTTATGTATGTACATGTATATGCACTTCTTAAGAGGGCCTCGGGGAAGATTGGTTCCGACCAACCGAGTCACCCTCTATAAATAAAGAATATCTATCATCTATCTATATGTTAAACATTGTTTGATTGGCTGTAAGCATTGCTCTAATCCAATCAAATAGTAGTTTACAGTCGCCGCTTTGTTGGCGTGGATACGCATGTACTAAAACGCGGACGGATAAGAATCTGGGACCAAAACACAGAAGGATAACAATCTGCGACCAAATAGTAAATAAAAATCGATACGAATCGCGGACGTGAATCGATTTGAATCGGCAGTTGTGAAACCGATCTCAATCGATCCACCGGTGAATCGTCCCATCCCTAGTAGGTTAGTGCCGTGAATGGGAAAAAATATCTGGCAAGGCTCAGGAAACAGGATGAGCGAGGCTTTGCCGAGCACATCCCGTTTCCGTGCCGCGCCAGATATTTTTTCCCATTCACGGCACTAACCTACTATTCTATTTATCCCGTCAACACCTACAAATGGCTGTAAAATGCAAAAATAATATTGACTGGATATCAAAAATGTTTCACGGCACCGTGTTTCACGGCACATACGCACTGTGTTGACGGGATAACAACTAAAGAAGTAACGCTGATGTTCTTCAGTTTTGTCTTTGATTATCCGTATATTTCTCAGGCAGGGGTAATCTAATTACAGAAGGTTTCTGTTGATATTTGGTGTGAGAGGTAGCAATGCTTTCCTCTCACATCAAATACCGGCAGTTATGAACCGTTAAGAAAATTCATGCAACTAGTTGTTAGTATGGAGACAATGAAACTCAAAGGCTTATTACTTGCTTGTTACTTTAATACATGTTAATAAATGAAATTATAACTACATCACCAGTGATTCCGCTGCGGAAAATAAAAAAATTGCCACTTCAAAAAAAAAAATATATATATTTTTTTTTTTTTTTTGAAGTGGCGATTTTGTTTTTCGAAAATTGTAACTTTTTTATCGCCAATTGTTTATTTTTATCGCCAATTGCGAAAGTGGCGATCGCCAGCGGAATCCCTACATCACAAGTAAAGTCTCGGTAGTCTCAGATATTCAATATGTGTGGTTTTTCGCTTCATGCACTGCAAATGACAACATATCGCAATGCTGTAGTTTTATTGTTATGCTCAAGTGTATACTATCACAAACGGCAGTAAACCAGGGCCCGGTTGCTCAAAACATCCGTTAGCTTAACGGACTGTTAAATCCTTAACTGAATGGTTAAAATCTCTGTTTTAACAGAGATTTTAACCATTCAGTTAAGGATTTAACAGTCCGTTAAGCTAACTGGTGTTTTGAACAACCGGGCCCAGGAATATAACTTCATTATACACTTTATACCATTTTCCTGTCTTTGTTCAACATGTTATACACATATCTGTGATTTAGTGCCTTTAACATTGCACTGCAGATTACATAATTACAATCTGAGAGAGTACATGTACTGAATGATACTTCCATCACATTTTTTGTTTTTCTTTTGAGACCGTACATAGCACACTGTGGAATGCGTGTTTGTACCATATTGAAGGTTCCACGATCCCTGCTGGTCATGGCATAATTATGTTCATCATGGTGCATTGCTTGACATATATTTGTTGACATTAGTTCGCTGGTTTCTTTTTGGTATCTCGTTCTCCATTTGACGGTAAACCAGAAGTCCCTGGCTTTCGTCCTGTGGTTGTGTACGCATTTCTCGCCTTGTGACATTTGGTGGCCATTATCACAGAGTGAGAAAAATGCATACCCGACCACGAGACTCAAATCCGGGACCACTGGTTTACCATACCACCGCTATACCAACTGGGGTAACTGGGCACAAATATACACTTTCTCTCCATAGTGACTAAGTATCAACTGTCAGTAATCGAACGACACTATTCACAATTGCAAAATACGCACAGCACACATGTGACAAATGCATTTAGCCAGCCCCGAGTTACAGTGGAACTTGTCTACACTGGACACGGAGGGCACAGGGTGTCCTGTTTAGATATGTTCCACTGTACTAACATACTCGGCACAAAACTGACGAACATACAACATGCTTATTTCCAGTAGCCTATTTCACGAACATTGCAAAGTATACTTTTCTAGCAAAGTATACTTTGAGGGAGTAATCATTTATTTTCCCGAAATGCATTATTTCATATAAAAATAATGACTGCATACATTTGGTGATTAAAAGTATGCAGAATTATTATACTGAATGTATAACATTATCACAGCCAGAATGGCTGTGATAATGTAATAAATTCAGTACAATAAAAATTAATAAATTTATCCTTAAATTGAAAATTTCTCCCTCTAAGTATACTTTGCTAGAAAAGTATACTTTGCAATTTTGATAAAATCGGCTACTGATTAGTAAAACAGTAACAGTAAAACTGATGAAATACACTTAGGTACATATATTGCCAATCCAAACCAGCTGTATTTCTCTACTTCATGATGGGAATATTACAAAGTAACATATTGTTATTATATTTTATTATTCTGTTCGTTAATCATGGACATTCATTCAAAGATTGTTAGTACTTAAGATTTCAAGTTCTGACTATTTATGTCTTAGAACCATAGCATGTATGCAGGCATGTGGTTACATTGTGAGAAAAGAAGAAATTAGACTATAAAGAGGTAACCCATTCACCTCTTCCACAAAAGTATGTCTGGGTGTGGTATGGACCTGTAGCCGATTTCACCAACATTGCAAAGTATACTTTTCTAGCAAAGTATACTTTGAGGGAGAAATTTTCAATTTTAGGAAAAAAATATTAATTTTTATTATACTGAATTTATTACATTATCACAGCCATTTTGGCTGTGATAATGTAATAAATTCAGTATAATAATTCTGCATACATGCATTTCAGGAAAAATAAATGATTACTTCCTCAAAGTATACTTTGCTAGTAAAGTATACTTTGCAATGTTGGTGAAATAGGCTACTGGCACCAAGTCGGGTTATTCTAATTTCAGGGCTGAATTTTTTTTTTAATTTCCGATGTATATATTCCGTTCTGATTTTGGGATTTTCCTCCCATTGCATCAGGTTGAATACGTTGGCCCGGTCTTAAATGACCTTAGCTGTTGATTGGCCGTTAAACACCTGCAACAACATGTCTGGGCAGTGTCAACAAAATCCAGCAATTTTTATATATTTTTTTTATTAAAGGTACATGCCCTGTAGGCACAATATGTTCCTTATAGGAATTAAATAAATGTATGATTGCGTCACTATTCCACCAGTTCTAAAAATTATGAGTGCCCGCTATAGAGATATAATCATTTAGTAATGTTTATTTTACTGATAGTGACGCGTGGTGGTATCGGGATATTTTTATATGCAAATGAGGCATATCTTTTAATTATTTATACTAATTAAATGCGTCGCCTGAAAAAATAATATTTTCGACAGATTATAAAGTATGATCATTGCACATCAAAAAATAAATACAGAGAATAAATAGTAATGTCCGTTAACATTTTAAGGAAACACGGTTATCGCCCCTGATATCTGTGTGAAAATGTTCGTCTGATATAAAATGTATAATAATGCCAATCAATACGTGGGGTAATGGTGAACGAATGTTTATTTTGCCAGAAAATGTCTCGGATGATGTCTCGGATATAAAGAACATTTTGTGTCTACTGAGTGGGCATGTACCTTTAAAATGAGGAAATCCTCTGAAAAGAGGAAAATCCACATCCCTGTATACAATACAGTGAATTCAAGTCAAATGCTGCCTTTCCCATTCATTTACCACCTTATGCAATTTGATACCGTTTTGTCTGGGTAATAAAGTCTTGTGCACGTATCTGACTGTTGTGTAATTCATGCTCAGTTTCATCTTAATAAACACTGCAAAAATAGTATTTTTTTAAATAATATTAATTTTAATCAAAATTTAAGAATACGCCTTCACTGTGGGAAATTAACGTTGGGGGAAAAGGGCTTGGAGAATGAGGAGTGTTGAAAAACAAACAAAAAAATGAAATTTCTACAAAACCATTCTAGATGGTTTGGAAATGCTCTACATGTACTTCGTCGTAAATAAATATATTATACAAGAACAAAAGCAATCTCTGCGAGTAGCATATACAACAGTATTTAAAGTTAAACACGGTTTCAAACAAGACAATAAATCACTTTTTCTTGATAGCTTTTCCCGGGGATGTGCGGCCGCCCTTCCCAGGTTTAGATCCCCCCTCCGCAGCATCCAGTTTCTTACTGAGGATATCTTCTGTAGTCTTCAGTTGGTCATCAACGGAAACTTTCACTTTCTTTATCTCCTCTGTAAGGAAGGTCTGTATCATACCACGAAGCTCTCTTCTCGCTGGCGACTCATCTACAGTAAATTACATACATGTATTGCATAAAATAGGAATTCCTACACTTTCTGAGCCTAGTCTGATATATATAGCATGGTATTTTATTATACATCGGGTCATCAACAGTAAATTACACACATTATCAAGTTTATCAGGCAATGGTAAGATAGGTATAGGAATTCCGAGGCGATATACGATAGTGGAAAGCAAGACATAGCAGTCATAATTCCGGCGGCGTCGCCGGTGTCGTCAACAATTTAGGACGTAAATTTTGGACATAGCCAAATTTCACATACATGTATCTCTTGATCCATTAGTCGGATCATTACCAAACTTCATCAATAGCTTCCGCACATTGATAGCTATCCATCCGGTGTAATTTGGATGACCTTGATGTTCACCTTGGTAACATTAACCTTTGTGGTACGTAGATCTTGGACGTAGCCACATTTCCCATCAATAGCTTTCTCACGTTAGTCCGATCATAACCAAACTTCACCAATAGCTTCCTTCCTCACTTTCATGGCTATCTAGTGTCTGAGTGTGACATAGACCTTGGTGACTTTAACCTTCGTGGCGATCGCCTTGTTCAGTGGATCAGCATCGTCTTGTTAAAAATATCAACACATATTTGTGATGCATGGATGTTCTAACGAATGGGTACTTCCATTGATATTTTGGGTATATTATGTGGGGAGTTTTGGGTGTATCAAGCATTACCTATGTGTGGAGTTTTGGGAGTATCCAGTGTTACCTATGTGGGGAGTTTTTAGTGTATCGAGTGTTACCTATGTGGGGAATTGTTGATATATCGAGTGGTACCTATGTTTTTGGTATTATAAACTATGTGGGAAGCTTTGGGTGTTACATATGTGAGGAGTGGGTGGTACCTATTTCGGGAGATTGGGCATTATCTATGTGGGAGTTTTGGGTGGTACCCTAGTGGGGAGTTTTATGCTACCTGTACCTATGTAAGGAGTTTTGGGTATTGTCTATGTGGGAAGTTTTAGGTGTTGCCTTATTAGGAAGTTTTGGGTGTTGCCTATGTAGGGAGTTTTGGGTGTTGCCTATGTAGGGAGTTTTGGGTGTTGTCTATGTGGGAAGTTTTAGGTGTTGCCTTATTAGGAAGTTTTGGGTGTTGCCTATGTAGGGAGTTTTGGGTGTTGCCTATGTAGGATGTTTTGGGTGTTGCCTATGTAGGGAGTTTTGGGTGTTGCCTATGTAGGATGTTTTGGATGTTGCCTATGTAGGATGTTTTGGATGTTGCCTATGTAGGATGTTTTGGATGTTGCCTATGTAAGGAGTTTTGGGTGTTGTCTATGTAGGATGTTTTGGGTGTTGCCTATGTAGGATGTTTTGGGTGTTGCCTATGTAAGGAGTTTTGGGTGTTGTCTATGTAGGATGTTTTGGGTGTTGCCTATGTAAGGAGTTTTGGGTGTTGTCTATGTAGGATGTTTTGGATGTTGCCTATGTAGGGAGTTTTGGATGTTGCCTATGTAGGATGTTTTGGATGTTGCCTATGTAGGATGTTTTGGGTGTTGCCTATGTAGGGAGTTTTGGGTGTTGCCTATGTAGGGAGTTTTGGGTGTTGCCTATGTAGGATGTTTTGGATGTTGCCTATGTAGGATGTTTTGGGTGTTGCCTATGTAGGGAGTTTTGGGTGTTGCCTATGTAGGGAGTTTTGGGTGTTGCTATGTAGGATGTTTTGGATGTTGCCTATGTAGGATGTTTTGGATGTTGCCTATGTAGGATGTTTTGGATGTTCCCTATGTAAGGAGTTTTGGGTGTTGTCTATGTAGGGAGTTTTGGGTGTTGCCTATGTAGGATGTTTTGGATGTTGCCTATGTAGGAAGTTTTGGGTGTTGCCTATGTAGGGAGTTTTGGGTGTTGCCTATGTAGGATGTTTTGGATGTTGCCTATGTAGGAAGTTTTGGGTGTTGCCTATGTAGGGAGTTTTGGATGTTGCCTATGTAGGAAGTTTTGGGTGTTGCCTATATAGGGAGTTTTGGATGTTGCCTATGTAGGATGTTTTGGGTGTTGCCTATGTAGGGAGTTTTGGGTGTTGCCTATGTAGGGAGTTTTGGATGTTGCCTATGTAGGATGTTTTGGGTGTTGCCTATGTAGGGAGTTTTGGGTGTTGCCTATGTAGGATGTTTTGGATGTTGCCTATGTAGGATGTTTTGGATGTTGCCTATGTAGGGAGTTTTGGATGTTGCCTATGTAGGATGTTTTGGGTGTTGCCTATGTAGGGAGTTTTGGATGTTGCCTATGTAGGGAGTTTTGGATGTTGCCTATGTAGGGAGTTTTGGGTGTTGCCTATGTAGGATGTTTTGGATGTTGCCTATGTAGGATGTTTTGGATGTTGCCTATGTAAGGAGTTTTGGGTGTTGTCTATGTGGGGAGTTTTGGGTGTTGCCTATGTAGGGAGTTTGTGGTGTTGCCAATATGGGCAGTTTTAGGTGTTGCCTATATATGTAGTTAGTTTTGGGTGTTGCCTATGTGGGCAGTTTTAGGTGTTGCCTATGTGGGCAGTTTTGGGTTTTGCCAATGTGGGCAGTCTTAGGCGTTGTCTATGTAGGGAGTTTTGGGTGTTGCCTATGTGGGCAGTTTTAGGTGTTGCCTATGTAGGGAGTTTTGGATGTTGCCAATGTGGGCAGTTTTAGGCGTTGCCTATGTAGGGTGTTTTGGGTGTTGCATATGTGGGCAGTTTTGGGTGTTGCCTATGTGCCAACCTATGTGCCACATAGGCAGTTTTGGGTGTTGCCAATGTGGGCAGTTTTAGGCGTTGCCTATGTAGGGAGTTTTGGGTGTTACCTATGTAGGGAGTTTTGGGTGTTGCCTATGTAGGGAGTTTTGGGTGTTGCCTATGTAGGGAGTTTTGGGTGTTGCCTATGTGCCAACCTATGTGCCACATAGGCAGTTTTGGGTGTTGCCCATGTGGGGAATTTTGGGTGTTGCCAATGTGGGCAGTTTTGGGTGTTGCCTATGTAGCGGGTCATGGGTGTTACCTTTGTGGGGAGTTTTGGGTGTTGCCTATGTGGGGAGTTTTGGGTGTTGCCTATGTAGGGAATGTTGGGTGTTGCCTATGTAGGGAGTGTTGGGTGTTGCGTATGTAGCGGGTCATGGGTGTTACCTTTGTGGGAAGATTTGGGTGTTGCCTATGTAGGGAATGTTGTGTGTTGCCTATGTAGGGAGTTTTGGGTGTTGCGTATGTGGGGAGTTTTTTAATCAAACGTTACGTATGCGATAGTTTCGGGTGTTGCCTATGCGATAGTTTTGGATGTTGCCTATGCGATAGTTTTGGGTGTTGCCTAATTGGGGAGTTTTGGGAGTATCAAAGATTACCTGTTGGGTGTTACTAGTTAGTTATATTATATTTAAAAGTGAGAATTGGATCAAAGAATCTTCTATACCCGGTTTTGGATGTTACCTATATGAGGTTTTATGGTTGTATTGAGTGTTACATATGTGGGCAGTGTTATATGTATTGAGTGTTACCCATGTGAGGAGTTTTGGGTGTTATCTATGTGAGGAATTTTGGGTGTTATCTATGTGAGGAATTTTGGGTGTTATCTATGTGAAGAGTTTTGAGTGTTACAGGAGTTTTGGGTGTTGACCATGCGGGGAATTTTGAGTGTATCAAGTGTTACCTATGTAGGGAGTTCTGGGAATATAGACAGACGTACCTTTGTCCTTTATCAAACTGTTTACAAACACGGATAACCACAGTGCATGGGTTCTTTATTTTATTTTAAAATCATCATTTATTCTATTCTATTTGGCTTATATTTAAGGGTGGGAATTGGCTCGAACACCTTCCATACCAGGGATATATAGCCCAATAAAGAAGCAGCCCAATAAAGAAGCAGGCCGATGGTCGTCGGTCTGGTTTATATTTCCGAATTTTGATAAATGTTGCATTTATTCAGGCTCCAAAAATGTGTGTCAAATATAGGAGATTCTATGACGCACATTTTTGGAGCCTGAATAATTACCACGACCGTGTTATGAAAAATCGATATGTGGAGAAATGTGTTGAAAGGCGACCAAACACACAGGCATTCGGCGTGTTTCGGCTTTCATCGGTATAACTATATCGATGAAAGCCGAAACACGCCGAATGCCTGTGACCAAACACACAACGATTTATTACCGGACAATGTTTGTTAACACTGATATGCCCCGGATATGTGTCATCGTTACATTTACACAGTTGATACGGAAATAGCAGCAAATAGGTAATTTTTCTCGGACCGATTTTTAAGACTACGGTAGTTTTCAAATCTCAATCGGTCTGAGATTTAAAAAATCGGTCCAGAACCGATGAACTGAACATTTTAGAAGCCCTGGTATAGAGTGTTACCTATGAGGGGAGTTTTGGGTGTTATCTATGTGAGGAGTTTTGGGTGTTACCTATGTGAGGAGTTTTGGGTGTTATCTATGTGAGGAGTTTTGGGTGTTATCTATGTGAGGAGTTTTGGGTGTTATCTATGTGAGGAGTTTTGGGTGTTATCTATGTGAGGAGTTTTGGGTGTTGCCCATGTGGTGAGTTTTGAGTGTATCAAGTGTTACATATGTAGGGAGTTTTGGGAGTATAGAGTGTTACCTATGTAGGGAGTTTTGGGAGTATAGTGTTACCTATGTAGGGAGTTTTGGGAGTAGTATAGTGTTATTTTACCTATGAGTGTTTTTGTGGGAGTTTTGGGTGTGTCATGGCCGTCCTCCTGGCCGTCCTCCTGGCCGTCCTCAACTTCCACTGTTAGCTCTTCCTCCTGTTCATCCACTGTAACATACAGTTGGGTAACATACAGCAAGGTAATATATATAGAGAATACCAGGCTTTATCAGGCTCGGATCTGAAACGGTAGAAATTCCTCGACAAGCCTCGGGATTCCTACAGTTTCCCAGTCGAACCTGATAAACTTTATGTAAAGACACTGACCCGGTATTCTATTTATCAGGTAGACTAACGCTTTATGCTGCAGAATGAGCAATTATGAAATGTTTTTCTGTTCGATTCACGGCATTACACGGACGTCATTCGGTGATGTTGTGTAACGACGTTCGACCAATGAAACATCAGTTTTCAAATCATTGTAACCTGGATGTTCGCATCAGTTCAATGCCTGGTACAGCATTGTGTTATTAGTCAGTACATTTTAGACCAATACAAAGCTCATTATCTGATAAAGCATGGTAACATAGACCTATGGCAATGTAGCATCCAGCAGTGTAATATACCACATACATGTGTTGACTGCAAGTGACATATAGCAAACAACCGCATGCCAAGGAGTTTTATTCTACTATTTATAATGATAGACGGCGATAAACAGGGCAATAATTTGGAAATGTATTTGTGCAGTATTTACTCTGTGACACATGTATATGACACCCCACCAGTGTATGTGTGCAGTATTTATTGTGACACATGTATATGACACCCCACCAGTGTATGTGTGCAGTATTTACTCTGTGACACATGTATATGACACCCCACCAGTGTATTTGTGCAGTTTACTCTGTGACACATATGACCCCACCACATTTTTTTTGACATCACCCAGTGCATTTGTGCAGTATTTACTCTGTGACAGATGTATATGACACCCCACCAGTATATTTGTGCAGTTTTTACTCTGTGACACATGTATATGACACCCCACCAGTGTATTTGTGCAGTTTTTACTCTGTGACACATGTATATGACACCCCACCAGTGTATTTGTGCAGTATTCAATCTGTGACACATGAATGTGTCACCCTAACAGTGTATATGTGCAGTATTTACTCTGTGACACATTTATGTGACACCCCACCCGTGTATCTCTGCAGTATTTACAGTAGCGCTTTTCTGCAGGTCAACTATACGTACTATACCAATACTATACATATACTATACCAATACGATATGTTTTCTATACGATATGCATATAATATAAACATACGGTATGTTTGTACAGTATATAACAACCAATATTGTATAGATATACCATTCAAATCGTACGTTTATACAATTTTTATACATGTGTATAATTCTGGTACGTTTTTATTGTACAAACATACCAGATTTGTGTACAATATTATATGATCATACGATATGCTCATTAAATATACCAATACTATACGATTACGATATATATACGATATTAGTATATACAAATAGGTATGGAGCAGAAAAGCGCTACTGTACTCTGTGACACATGTATGTGACACCCCGCCAGTGTATTGTGCAGTATTTACTCTGTTACACATGTATGTGACACCCACCCGTGCAGTATTTACTTTGTTACATGTGAATGTGACTATTTACTTTGTTACATGTGAACGTGACATCCCACTGGTGTAATTGTGCAGTATTTACTCTGTTACACATGGATGTGACACCTCACCAGTGTATTTGTGCAGTATTTACTCTGTTACACATGGATGTGACACTCCACCAGTTCAGTATTTGTGCAGTATTTACTCTGTTACACATGGATTGTGACACATGGATGACACTCCACCAGTGCAGTATTTACTTTGTTACATGTGAACGTGACATCCCACTGGTGTAAATGTGCAGTATTTACTCTGTTACACATGGATGTGACACTCCACCAGTGTATTTGTGCAGTATTTACTCTGTTACACATGTATGTGACACTCCACCAGTGTATTGTACAGTATTTACTCTGTTACACATGTATGTGACACTCCACCAGTGTATTGTGCAGTATTTACTCTGTGACACATGTATGTGACACTCCACCAGTGTATTGTGCAGTATTTACTATGTGACACATGGATGTGACACTCCACCAGTGCAGTATTTACTTTGTTACATGTGAACGTGACATCCCACTGGTGTAAATGTGCAGTATTTACTCTGTTACACATGGATGTGACACTCCACCAGTGTATTTGTGCAGTATTTACTCTGTTACACATGTATGTGACACTCCACCAGTGTATTGTGCAGTATTTACTCTGTTACACATGGATGTGACACTCCACCAGTGTATTGTGCAGTATTTACTCTGTTACACATGTATGTGACACTCCACCAGTGTATTGTGCTATTTACTGTTCACATGTATGTGTACTCTCCACCTGTGTATTGTGCAGTATTTACCATGTTACACATGTATGTGACACCCCACCAGTGTATTGTGCAGTATTTACTCTGTTACACACGTATGTGACACTCCACCAGTGTATTGTGCAGTATTTACTATGTGACATACGTATGTGACACCCCACCAGTGTATTGTGCAGTATTTACTATGTGACACCCCACCAGTGTAATTGTGCAGTATTTACTCTGTTACACATGTATGTGACACTCCACCAGTGTATTGTGCAGTATTTACTATGTGGCACATGTATGCGACATTCACCAGTGTATTTGTGCAGTATTTACTCCTTTTTACCATGTTATGTGAAACTCCACCAGTTTTGTGCTTAGTTATTTACTATGTGACACCCATGTATGTGCCTCTCCCCAGTGTATTTGTGGCAAGTATAACTATTTGTGGACACATGTATTGTGACACCCCACCCCAGTGTAATTGTGCTAGTTATTTACGATGTGACACCCCACCAGGTGTAATTGTGCAAGTATTTACTATTGTTGACACATGTATTGGTGACACCCCACCAGTGTATTGTGCAGTATTTACTATGTGACACATGTATGTGACACTCCACCAGTGTATTTGTGCAGTATTTACTATGTGACATATGTATGTGACACCCCACCAGTGCAGTTTTTACTTTGTTACATGTGAACGTGACATCCCACTGGTGTAATTGTGCAGTATTTACTCTGTTACACATGGATGTGACACCCCATCAACGTTACGCAACGTACATGTGCAGTATTTACTACGTTATTTGCTCCGTGCTACCCCACCAGTGTACATGTATTTCTAAAGTATTTACTCGTCTCCCAAATTCCAAGGTTGTCTTCCAAGTTTGTTGTAAGCATCTGGGCAAACATAAGCGGCTCATCATCTTCATCCACTGTGTTGTTTATATCATCATATTTATATTGCATACAACAGAGCTCCAGATAAGGTGCGTATTTGCGTAACTACCCAATTAAAATTGCCAAAAATCCAATTGAAATCAGAAGTAGTGAGTATCAAAAAGCAATGAAAAATTTCTGTTATCTTTATCATGCTACATAAAACAATAAACAGATCACAAATATAGCATATTTTCTTATTTTTCCATGGAAAGAGACAATTCTAATGAAATACCAAGATGTGTTTTCATTTAGAAGCAAACTATTGAATAAGTGCGGTCTGCTGATGAGTAAACAGTAGTGTGATTCTATTTTACAAAAAACAAATTTTGAAATACCCAATTGCTTCAGAAATGATGGAGTGACAATACTCAATTCCTAATTCCTTATCTGGAGCCCTGATACAAGAACTAGACATTATGTTTGTAAAACTTGGATATGCCCTAGTTGCATACTGGACTCTAACTGGAGAAACTCTTACAAACTTTTTGACTTAACAAAATGGCTATGTGTTTCAGCAACATTCAAAGGTGACAAAGGTCAAGGTCGTGTTAATGGTGGCACAAGTGTGTGACAAATGTTCAGTTGATTCAAGTGTCCAAGTATCGAAGCAATCCTTTGCGTAATATTGAAGATATGACATGTTGGAGAAACTCGTACAAACTTTTTGACGTCAATATACACATATGGACGGACGTACGGACGTACGGACGTACGGAACCTCAACAGCAACGCAATATGTCAAAGTAGAATAATTCCAGCACAAAAATATTTACACAATTCCCTAACATTTGATTGGCCCGTAGCAAGTCTATGTCCAAATAGAGTATCCAGTATACCACTGGTCATCACTTGCACTGGCCAGGCGCTGATACAGAAATAATTGAAGGGGGGTCTGTAATTACAAGTCGTCATAGCCGACCTGCGCGAGCGCGAAATCGTAACGTAGGGGGGTCAGGAAATTTTTAGATGCCAGATCGCCGCAGATGCGATTTCCTGACACATAGGCCACAAAAAAAGTCATCCAACTATTTGAGTATTGTAGATTTTCTTCTTTTTTTTTTTTTTTTGTTTTTTTTTTTTTTGCCAGAAGCAGGTGGGGGGGGGGGGGAGGAGGACCCCTGGAACCCCCCCCCCCCCCACCCCCCCTGTATCCGCGCCTGCTGGCTGATATACTGGCACTATAATGCAAACTCGCTACCAATGAGAATTTGTGGACCAATATACTGGAAGCTGAGGTTGTTGTTTATTGGTGGAACATTTGTAATACCGGAGGTTGTGAGTTCAATCCCCACCCTAGGCATGAACATTTTTTTGTTTATAGTTGTTCCATCCCACTGGTAATTTCGGTACCATCTGTATATGACCTTAGCTGTTGCTTGGACATAAAACCCATTCACTTTTCACTTTTTCATTCTTTGCGACATGCTGAGCAGAAGCAAGAAAAAAGTGTGTTAACACCCGAATGTGGCCCTTATTCCACTGACCCCATCAAATGTAGATCATGATAATTAATCACACTCCTACAGCTGAACCTATAGTCTGTTTCGCGAAAGCTGCCCAAATTTTTCGGCCATATAAACAAGTCAAAAACAATTATTTTTTTCGATAGTATTAAATTAAAGGAAAAAAGGAAAATTTAAGAATGAGCCTTCTTTTTATTTCGTGAAATTTGGTAAAATATTGATTTTATTGCGAAAAAACAATTTCCCCATGTTAAATCCCCATAGACATCTTCTGGGGATTTAACATGGGGAAAAATTCTAGAAATACTGGACCGATTTTTAAAATTTAAAATTTAACTTGTTTTCTTAATTAGATCATTTCCAAGCTATCTAACTAGGTTTCGGAGTCAATTTCCAAACTTTTTCTTTTTTTGACTCCTCCCACAACTCCTACCTCTTTTTCCCCCCATGTTAAA
>CM055277.1:47339946-47366768 GCA_029237695.1 Conchocele bisecta
CCTCTTTTTCCCCCCATGTTAAATTCCCATAGAGAAATCAATTTTTCGTAATAAAACCAATATTTGACCAAATTTCACGAAATAAAAAGACGGCTCATTCTTAAATTTTCCTTTAATTTAATATTATCAAACAAAATATTGTTTTTGAATTGTTTATATGGCCGTAAAATTTGGGCAGCTTTCGTGAAACAGACAGTAACAGTTTTGCCTGTCTGCTAATGTAGGTACATTGTATACACCACCTACTCCAGTAACTCGAAAACAAATAAACAGAAGACACAAAGATACCTCTGTAAATTAAATGGAACAATGGCTCGACAAATCACCAGGGCCTGGTTGCTCAAAGCTTCTGTTAGCTTAACAGACTGTTAAATCCTTAGCATTGCTAAGGATTTAACAGTCTGTTAAGCTAACAGAGGTTTTGAGCAACGCGGCCCAGGAGGCTTGTAATAGCAAATTCATTCAACTTTGAAAATGTACAACAAAAGATACACGGTGTACTTTATTTGTAAATGATGCTCTATTTAAAGGCGTGTAGTGTTTTAAAACTATGAATGTTCAAATGGTGATTCTGTTAATGCTGTTTATCCAATGGGAGTGAAAAACTGCAGATCAGTAACTCAGTAACACAGTTTAACTGCTTGCATAGACTGAGATATCAGGGATTCCGCTGGGGAACATAAAAAAATCACCACTTCAAAAAATTGTTTATTTATATTGCCAATTGTGAAAGTGGAATCCCTGGATATGATTGTCATTACTTTGTCTCCTTTTTTGACAAGCAGGTTCAACAACGCTGTTTACCTTCTGATGGCTGAGGTGTTTCAGGAACTCCAACGTACATCAAAGACAAATCCAACCGCACCTGCAAATAACAATGCTAATATGACTATGTGACCTGCTACAACGAAACGTGGCTTACTCGGGGGATTCCGCTGGGGAAAAAAAAAATCGCCACTTCAAAAGAAAAAAAAAAAGGAATAACAAATAGGATAAAAATAAACAATTGGCGATAAAAAATTGCAATTTCCGAAGAAAAAAAATTTAAAAAAATTTAAAAAAATTGTAATTTTTTATCGCCAATTGCGAAAGTGGCGATCGCCAGCGGAATCCCTGCTTACTGATTTTTTACCAGCATAGACCCAATCGGCCAGCAAACTTATGGCACCTTAATTTAGTCTATATGTTATAGGTCATCTCGAATTTTTTCAAATTCAAGAAAAAATACATTAAAAAGGTCCTGGTTGAAGAAACTTGTACAAACCTTTTGACATAAAAAATGGTTAAGTGTTTCCACAACCATTTGAAGGTCAAAAAGGTCAAGGCTATGTTAATGGCGGCATGAGTGTGTTACAAATGCTTAAATGTATCAAGTATCGAAATATTGAAGCAATTCATTATGTAATATTACCATTATATGATGATGAAGAAACTTGTACAAACTTTTTGACATAAAAAATGGGTAAGGTAAGTGTTCCCTGAACTTCCCTCAACCATTTGAAGATCAAAAATGTCAAGGGCATGTTAATGGGGGCATGAGTGTGTTCCAAATGTGCATGTGTATCAAGTGTCAAATCTTGAAGCAATCCTAGAAGTAATATTACAGTTATATGATGATGAAGAAACTTGTACAAACTTTTGGCGTAAAATAATGGCTCAATGTTTCCGCACAAATGTGAATGTCAAGCAGGTCAAGGTCATGCTAATGGCGGGATGAATGTGTTCCAAATGCTCACAATTATCAAGTGTCCAAATATTGAAGCCACCCGTCAAGTAGTATTAAACCCATTGACCCGGCCTTAAATGACCTGAACTGTCGATAGCCCGTTAAATGCCAAGAAACAAAAATTAAAGTTACATGATAAAAAAAAACTTTTGACGTAAAAGCTGACCAAGTGTTTCCACAACATCGTGAAGGTTAAAAATGTCATGTTCATGGTGGCATGAGTGTGTTTCAAATGCTCACATGTATCAAGAGTCGGAATATTGAAGCAATCCATCAAGTAATATTACCATTATATGATAATGAAACTTCCTCAACCATGTGAACGTCAAAAAGGTCAAGGGCATGCTAATGGTGGCAGGAGTGTGTTGCAAATGCTCACACATATCAAGTGTCCAAATATTGAAGCAATCGAAGAATATTAAAGTTATATGATGATGAAGAAACATACACAAACTTTTTGTGTTTCCGGGTCCAGAAGGTCAGTCATGTTAATGGTGGCACGAGTGTGTTCCAAATGCTCACATGTATCAAGTGTCCAAATATTGAAGCAATCCATCTAGTAATATTAAAGTTGTATGATGAAGACGAAACTTGTACCAACTTTTTGACATTTATTGACACCGACAACATTGCGGCAGACGATGGTGGAAAAAGTTTTGACAATTATGCAGATGAGCAGGCTGATAGAGGGCGACTCAGGTCACGAACACAATTTTTTATCAAAGAGGGACACACATGTATGTATGCGGGGATTCCGCTGGTGATCGCCACTTTCGCAATTTGCGATAAAAATAAACAATTGATGATTTTTTTTTGATTTTTTTTTTTGATTTTTTTTTTAATTTTCCCCTGTGTATGACATGAAGTGGTAGCACAAAAGCAGGTATATAGCACAATTAATGTAAAGCTAGACTTATGCGGAGGTAAAACAAGGTTACAAGCGGGAAACACAGGTGTACACAATGTCCCAGTTTTACAAATACCACGTCATTCGTTTTGGTAGTCATATTACTCAAATATACAAATAAATTCCCTGAACTAACAAATGTATATGGGTCTATTATAGGGCAGGACTCACCTGTGGTTGTAGAATGTTATATCAACCAGAAAAATTTAGAATGTAAATGCTAAATCTAAACTCATTGAACATCCGTGAATCTTATTGCCAACTAGAAATAAAAGCTAATAGGATTTAAGATGATTTCCATGTCAGACTTGCGGAAATTAAAATTTCCATTAATTGTTTAAAAATTCCCTGCCTATTCCAAAAGCATGGAACTTTTTCACTGAGTATGGGAACCTTGTGTGCTGGGCACAAGGACTAAATTAACCCTTACAATCCGGGAACAGAAAATTATCATATACATGTACTGATGTTTCATATTTTGTCTTCCATCTCAATACAATACATGGTTTGACAGCATTTCAGAATCATTTCCATTGGAAATGCTGTCAAAACATGTTTTTGATGTGAAGCATTGAAACGAAAATTTCTGACAACAAAATTTAATTAAGTATTATAAGGGTTAAGGTACCAACCAGTGGCGTGAAGGCGTACTTGTACATCTTGAAGTGGCGGAAGTACGAGTTTACAGTGTACTCTGTAATGAGGCGCACCTGGTCGGGGCTGAACAGCTCAATGCTGTGTGGCGGCCGCTGAAACAGCAAAAAACATTTAATATAGAGGATATTCCATCATTCATGTTTGAATAGCATGAAATAACAACACGAGTGTACGTCGGCTTCCGCGTAAACAATGAGTAAGCAAAGCGACGTACACGAGTGTATTATTTCAAGCTATTCAAACATGCACGATGGAACACCTATACACATGTACTACATTTCTGAACAATATTTTCGAACAAAAATGCATTTTATAATGTTTCGAGAGCATTTGGGTCTGCGTATATATTTTTGTGGGCGGTGCTTATTTTGTATCGACTGCGGGAGAGTGCACGCGTTAGTTAACAATTATGGATTTTCTCTTGCAGATAAATGCTTAAAATGCAATATTTATCTCATTTGAGACAAGCCATATGATTTGTACCAGAGATCTGATGTGCAATTTTTCATGAAAAATATTAATAATAACTGATATTTTCAGTAAATGAATATTTTTCATGAAAAATGTTAATAATAACTGATATTTTCAGTAAATGAATATTTTCAGTAAATAAAGTATTTTCATAGATACATGTACCTATTGTTTTTACAGACAAACAATGTACCTTTCATGACCAAGACATGAATGGACAGACAGACTTCTAGAGCAAAGCGATGTATGCTCCTCTTGCTATCGCAAAAGGGGTACAAAAAAACAGAAATGTGGCTGTAACTGGAGATATTGGGCTTATAGGTCTTGCGACCAGTGTATATCCTGATCAGCCTATGTATCTACACAGCCTTTCAGGATCTGGGGCCCGTAACACAAAACTTTGTACGACTAAGAAATTTGTAAGTGCAAAACTAAAATGAACAACGAAGTTCGCATTAGCAGCCGAGTTTGAGAATCTTAGGTCGATTTGTTCAAATTTATGAGGACCCCTACAGGTACGCGGAAAATGGTGGCATTAGCTCTTTGCATGCTGGGAAATTTGTGGGCTATAAATAGTTCAAAAATAGCAGATGACAATTCATTATATTTTCTTTTATTTCTCCTTATAAATGTCATGAATATGTCTTGGAATTTCATTAGAATTGTGTCCGGAGGACACAATTCTAATGAAATTTCAAGACATATTTACAGAGAGAAATAAAAAATATACTCCTAATTCGTTTGGCGGATATTTTCGCCACTAGCATGCAAAGAGTTAATGAACCACTTTCATGTATGAAGTGAATTTATAGAAATCTTCGTAGACATTTTTATTGTACAACGTTTAGTGAAACGAGCCCCTGCACTGTTTGCAATTACATCAATGAAGCACCTGTCGTGCTTCTAACAAGGAATATACATGTAAATTGTATTCAGGCTATAGGAATGTTTAACACTATGTGATCAGTAGCTATACTGGTCACAAATCCCATACTCCTCTTTTCTCCAGTCACAGTCACAAATCACAGCCACAAAGTGGACTTACATTTATGGCATGACACAGAACCAACTCCTTGAAGTACGTGAAGGTCTGATCTAGATTGCCAAATGGAGTTTCTGGAAAACAAAGAATACTTAACTCATGCATGCTGGGAATCTTGTGTGCTATAAACAGTTCAAAAATACAGATGAAAATTTCATTACATTTTCTTATATGACTTGAAATTTCATTAGAATCGAGGCCGGAGGCATAACCAGAACCTATCTACAGAGGGAAATGAAGCGACATCATCGCATGATACCCCATTCAACTATATACTCAGGGATTCCGCTGGCGATCGCCACTTTCGCAATTGGCGATAAAAATAAACAATTTTCGAAAAAAGAAAATCAAAAAAATATTTTTTCGAATATTGTATTTTTTTATCGCCAATTTTTTGAAGTGGCGATTTATTTTTTTTTCCCAGCGGAATCCCTGTATACTGTTCCCAATAAATTGGTGTGTGTATATATACTTAATCGTAGTTTTTATGATATGAAATTATTTCTCAAACTTTCTGGTACCCACATGTACATACAGGACAGACAGAAGATTGTGTGGTGGGGGTCAAACAAATATACAAACTTGACAAGGATGTGCGCTGACAACTTATTCATTAACTCTTTGCATGCTGGGAAACTTGTGGGCTATAAATAGTTCAAAACTGGCGGACAAAAATTAATCATATTTTCTTTTATTTCTCCTTGTAAATATCATGAATATGTCTTGGAATTTCATTAGAATTGAGTCATGAGGACTCAATTCTAATGAAATTCCAAGACATATTTATAGAGAGAAATAAAACATATAGTCCTAATTTGTTTGGAGGATATTTTCGCCGCTAGCATGCATAGAGTTAAAATGGACCATGGTAATGGTATTTTGCTTACCTATGCAAACTTCATGTGTTTTCTTGATGATGGAGAAGAAGGCCGATGCTTGTTCCTTGGTGAAGCTATGGTCACGAGCAAACTGCAGTGTGTAGTAGTAGAGGTCCATGACAATGCCCATCTTCAGATCAGTCCTGTAGTCATCGAGATGGAAGACATCTGCAATCACCCTGTACAGAGAAAGGTGGAAGAGTTCCAGTACAGACAAGTCTTATAAAAGGTTAGCAAACTTGGAAAATCATGATAGCTTTCCCAACAACTATTTCCAGGGCATCGTCAGCGTTAGTATTGGTGTAAGTGTTAGAATTTGCGGAGTTTGTCTGTTTAACCCTTTCACCCCCAAGTAACTGGAATGGATGGTGATATGTTAATTTTCTGACCAATCAAATCATCACAAAATGATTTTCAGACTAGTCAATTTATAAAAATGGGGAGGTTTTTTTTTCTAAAAAAAAATATGAAAATTAGTTGCAAAAAGTGCAGATCCTGATGAGTGAGACGGCACGTCACGAGCTGGCTCATCTGGATCTACACTTTTGCTCAGGCGCGGAACTAGCACTGGGTTGTGGGGGTTGCAACCCCCCCGTTCAGCCACGGAGGTTACGCAAATATGAACTGATATGAAATTGTCATGATGGTATTCATGATGGACAAACATGTTCGATATATGTTTAAAAACGTGAACCATACACAATTAAACGATTGAATATGTATATGTAATTGTGTTTGTTACTGTAGCTACTTTACATTGTATTCGCATGATTCATGATTGATCATAGAGCGTTGATCATTTACGGTGCCATGAAAAGTAAACGCGGGAAACATGTGCACGCAGCAGAAACAACAACAACAATAACCTGACTGCTCTACATTTGCACGATGGAGCCTGTCGTGAAAAAGATGCGACAGACCAGCATGAAATCATTTTTCAGCTGATTACAGGTATGTGGTTTTGATAATCAGTTAACTTACAAAAGAATATCATCATAGCGGTACAAAATATAACAGTTTATTACCAGCTCGAGTCGGATTTTAAATCCCGTAAAACCCAGGAAAATGCATTTCAGGACATTTTTTTCGGGGGGGAGCATGGACCCCCCTAGCAAACTCGGTCCACTGCGTGCACCTCGACAAACCCCCCGTTCTCAGAAACCTAGATCCGCGCCTGTTGCTAATACCACTAAACAGGCCTGTGGTGTTGAAAGGGTTAACATCACATTGCTTAGTTTAAATTCAAATCAATGTGATGTTAAACCAACAATATTCGGCCAAATCTAATGCCAAATCTAATGTCCAGGATGCATCAGACGTTGTCAAGGGAAGCTACTCGTGATTCTCCAAGTCTGACCTACATTTAAGACTGATCTATACTGCTACAATGCTCTATTGCCAGTGAATATGTTGAACTCGTCTTATAAATATGTTACAGAATTGGAAAATCACAAGTAACACCCCAAAGAACTACTTCCGCAGCATCATCAGCGCTAGATTTGGCAGAGATTGTTCATCATACCACAGCAGTTGAATCCCCCGTCTCCAAACATCCCCCAATACTATAGATCTATTATCAGATCATGGCAGTTGGATTTATCTAATGGGTGTATGTGGGTGGGGAGTTCAATCGCCTGTGGTCTAACATCACATTGCTTAGCTTAAACTAAGCATGCGACGTCAAACAGACAAATCTTTCAAATTGGTAATCTATTTATATCGCTGATCTGTATTGCTACATTGCACTATTGCCAAGGAATCAGTCAGTGAAAACATTCATCCTTTCAAGGTACATTGCCACTCGGTAGGCACACATGTCCTTTATATCAGAGACATCATCTGAGACATTTTCTGGCAAATTAAACATGCATTCACCATTACCCCACGTATTGATTGGCATTATTATACATTTTATATCAGATGTAAATTTACACACTGATATCAGGGGTGATAACCGTGTTTCCTTAAAATGTACTATTTATTCTCTGTATTTATTTTTTGATGTGCAATGATCATACTTTATAATCTGTCAAAAATGTTATTTTTTCAGGCGACGCATTTAATTAGTATAAATAATTAAAAAATATCATGCCTCATTTGCATATGAAAATAGCCCGATACCACCGCGAGTCACTATCAGTAAAATAAATATTACTAAATGATTATATCTGTATAGCAGGCACTCGTAAGTTTTAGAAATGGTGGAATAGTGACACAATTATACACTTATTTAATTCCTATAAAGAACAGTCTGTGCCTAATGAGTGGGCATGTACCTTTAAATTGCCGCTGGTTCGACGGCAAACTGGAAGTCGCCGCACCGAATGTCTGACAATAACAAAATAAAAAAACATTTTTTTTTTAATTTCTTCAATGAAATCACCTTTGGGTATGCGCTTCTGGTGCTAGATAGCTTTTCTTATATGACTGATATACTTAAAGTAAAAAAACTCTTAAATATCACACAAAATCAATTTTATTTTTTATAAAACTTTTTCGGTCTGGTAAATTTTTGCCCGGTCTGGTAAGAATTTCAAGTTTACCAGACCGAATGTCATGTAAAATTTTGGCATTTTCACGCAGACTGATAATCCATGGAAAATTACTCACATCTTGATGTGGTCAGCATTCAGAGACTCATTGACCCTGTCCAGATCATCAACTGTTAAATCCGCCCTGTAAATAAATAGATTTTCGCTGCAAAAGTATCAACAAGGCAACCGATGTTCAGGGTGAACTCACATAATATATAAATATCACATCATAAATGGGAGCGTACATCATTTTATCCCGTCAACACAGTGCGTATGTGCCGTGAAACATGTTTGATATCCTGTCAATACGACCTAATCACTGCGTATGAATATGTGCGGTTGTCATACTAGTCGATTCTCCGATTTGAGTCTGTGGCTGGGGTTATTTTTTTGCATTTTAAAGCTATTTGTAGGTGTTGACGGGATAAATAAAATAGCAGGTTAGTGCCGTGAATGGTAAAAATGTCTGGCGCGGCACAGAAACGGGATGGACTCGGCACAGCCTCGCCCATCCCGTTTCCTAAGCCTTGCCAGATATTTTTCCCATTCACAGCACTAACCTACTATTCTATAGTATATGTAGTGCAGAATTGTTGGTGACACCCTATACATGTATATACTGACGTCATTCATCCTGAAGGTTCGGCCGGAATACATTGGGCAAATATACACCAATGATACAAAAAGTTGATTATTTGATAACAGGAAATAGTGTTGGTTAACTCTTTGCATGCTGGGAAACTTGTGGGCTATAAATAGTTCAAAACTTGCTGATAAAAATTCATCATATTTTCTTGTATTTCTCCCCGTAAATATCATGAATATGTCTTGGAATTTCATTAGAATTGAGTCCTCTGAGGACTCAATTCTAATGAAATTCCAGACATATTTACAGAGAGAAATAAAACATACTTCTAATTCTTTTGGCGGATATTTTCGCCGCTAGCATGCAAAGAGTTAAATTATGGTTTACCATTTTCGAAGGTCACATTGCATTCAATGAAATCACAGTTACTAGTATTCACGACATGACGTCATGTTATTGTACCGATATAAGTCATCACTGAATATCACTGAACTCCAGTTAACATGGTTAAGGTGCGTAATTTGGGGGTAACTTTCTTATTTCTCCATCAAAAATGGCTGGTTGTGAGTGCTTTAGAATCGTCTCAATGAGACGATTCTAAAGCACTCCCAACTTGCCATTTTTGGAGAAGAAATGACAAAATTTCTCCCCAAATTGATAAAAGTACGCACCTTAACTCCATGGAGCTCTGAATTATTGATGATAATTTCAATACATTATTACATGACATTTCCATGCAAAAGAACCACACACAATGCATCAGTTAATTAATAGTGAGTGACCATCAGACACAGCAGAAATAGATGCTATTAGATCTCATAAATTGGGCGGCCATTTTGAAAATAATTTACGTTTATTCAAAAGTTCCATTTCAGAATATAAATTGATATTATAATCAGTATATGTATAATGAATATATGGTAATAACAATCTGCACAACTTAAGTGGAATCAAATGACAGTAAATATTTACACATATAAATAAATAATAAATTGAGACCTGGGACTAAATCTATTTATTTAATGGTGTATAATGGCCTGGGTCAATTAGGCTGGGTTAATGGGGTCGAATCCCATATTTCAGCAGTACAGATGGGGGATCCCAAAACCAGTTTGACTTTTAGAGAGTTTGAGGTAACCAGTGTAGACAGTAACCAGTGTATGAACCAAAAAAACAATATATTCAGCCCTGAAATTAGAATAGCCTGATCTGGTGCCTGGTCCTCACCACATCAGAGTGACTTAGCCCCAGCCCCTAAAAGCAACAGCTAAGGGACCAAGTCTAAGATGTACAAAATGTGTTGTTCTTACCGGTATTACAAAGTGAACAATTGAAAATGGAAATTTGTGGCTGTGAATGGAAATTGAGGAGGATCTGCACTGTTCGCCATTCTATCAATGAAACATCTGGGGGCCGTTTCACTAAACTTTGTACGACTAAAAATGTTCGTAACCTGCAAAATGCAAATTATGATAGTCTGTAAATATCACATTAACAATGTTTTCTTGTAAACAATTATTGGATTTACATTTATTGAGCTCAATAAATGTAAATCCATCAATTGAAATTTCCAGACGTTCCTAAATTTGCACTTACAAACATTTTAGTCCGAAGAAGTTTAATGAAACAGGCCCCTGGCATGCTTGTAACAAGCAAATATGATCATTATCAGGCTACAGGAGTGCTATTTCATCAGGAATTGTCACCGTGGTCACAAATTCCATCAGTCCCATTTCTCCAGTCACAGTCGTATTTATGTTATGCAACTGCACTAATATGAAGTTCAATTCCCAGAAGCCCCATTTCTCCAGTCACAGCCACATACATATCAGGGGCGGATCTGGAGGGGAGTTGCAACCCCCCCCCCCCCCGGTTCAGCCACTGCATTTACATACATGTAGATCAGTTTACCACCAGTTGGAGTCTGAATTATATGTTGTAAAACACAGGCAAGTGCATTTCACTTCACTTTTTTTTAATTTCCATTTCTTTTCTTGAATTTTCAAGATCTTTTCTTGAATTTTCAAGAAAAGATCTTGAAAATTCAAGAAAAGAACTTGAAAATTAAGAAAACATCTTGAAAATTCAAGAAAAGATCTCGAAAATTCAAGAAAGTATCTTGAAAATTCAAGAACGTATCTTGAAAATTCAAGAAAAGATCTCGAAAATTCAAGAAAAGATAAAAAAAGTGAAGTGGCCCTAATGGGCTTCCGTAGGCACATGCAAAGCATCATACCAATTACCATTGAAGAATTGTGTAAAATGAATTAAAACATACCATACACAGACCTTGGCCTTGTGATTTCTTGGCTGAAAATCAAAAAGAGAAATAGGTATAAATCTTCAACTACCGTTATAATTGACTAAATTCCCCCATTCCTTTCCATGTGGGAGAGTAAATTCACAATGACATTTGTGCGTATTTACAGGCACTGTCTCTCAGATAATCAATATGTGTTTTTAGCTGTATGGTATGTACATGGCCTAAACTAATCAACCATTTCATTTTATCATGAACCATCCCCATAAACTATATACTAGAGCACAGTCGATGGCGTCCCATCACAATATACCCACTTTTCCCAAATGTTAAGTCGAAAAGGGGGAGATAATCCATGACCGGGGGTCAAATCAAAATTCAATGTGCACATCTACACACCATAAGGAAGGCACATACCAAGTTTCAAGTCCCTATATCTATTACGGTTAAAAAGTTTTAATTCTTACAAGTCAAAAAGAGGGAGATAATCCATGACCAGGAGGTCAAATTAAAATTCACTTTGTGCATGCATCTACACACCATAAAGAAGGCACACACCAAGTTTCAACTCCCTACCTATTATGGTTAAAAAGCTTAATTTAATCCTTACAAGGAAAAACTGCGAAATTCTAAGTCGAAAAGGGGGAGATAATCCATAACCGGGGGTCGAATCAAAAATTTTAATTCACTTTGCGCATCTACACACCATAAGGAATGCACACAACAAGTTTCAAGTCCCTAACTATTACGGTTAAAATGTGTTACTTCTTACAAGAAACTTGACGGGCAGACGGAGGACGGACACCCGCGACGAAAACATACCCATTTTTTTTTCAATCATCTATCACATGAGATAGCGTCTCATTCGAACGACATAATCACCCAATAGAATAGCAGATATATATTATTCCACCATCTTGAATTACCATGAGGCCCGTGCGCAGGAATTTACATAGGGGGGTGCGTTATGGAGTTGCTAAAAAAATATTTTACACACCCACGGATGGACCTCGGCAGATTAAGGGGGTTGGGTACTCCTCACCCTTGCGTACAGCGGGCCTGACAATGGTGTTGCCTTTTGAATGGCTGACTATGATGTGGGAACGAGATGCTATGTTGTGGGAATGAGATAGCTAACGTGTGGTTAGTTGCGAACAGCAACTCTGGCAATCTACTTCCGTACCGTCCGTAGCCTGACTGGAGTACTGTCATTTCAGCTAATTCTGCGCATCGGCTAATGCGTAATTCACATAAAATTTAGCTTAGCGCAAGTCATAAAATAAGTGGATTTTGGAATAAATTTACAAGCTAATTAATTGCTACACTATATTTATATAGCACAATTTTATCACATTCCGATAGTTTGCTAAAAAGTTATTCGGAGTGTAGTTAAAATGTGTAAAATCCTTAGACCCTGCCGATGAAATAGCTTATACTAAATTAACTGTTCAACAAAGAATCTGTCATGATGTCACTTGATAGTTCTGCTTCAGGTTTAATACCAAGTTTGCTACGCTGATCCAGTATCATGGTCGCAATTTTTGTTTACATTACCAGATGCGCAGCATTATCAGAAAGAATTGTGATGTTGCAAACACACTGGTGATGTCATACATCACACAATTTAATTAATTCACTGACGTCAGAACGTTATGACATTTTACTTGCACAGACTTCTTTTAACTGCCTTGAATATTCAGGGAATTTGGACTGAATATGGGCATTGTAATGACATTTAAATTCGTCCAGAAAGCCTTAGATGCGCAGAATTAGCCAACATCAAATTGTCGATTGAAAGAGTTACCGTTCACAACTAACGCGTGGTAACAAGATCCCATCTCATGGAAACAAGATCCTATCTCGCGGGAACAAAAAACTGTGTTGTGGGAACGAGATGCTATGCCATGTGAACGAGATTTGTAACTCGTGAGAACATCAGTCTTTAAAAATTGTTAAAACATTATGTGTACAGTCCCATAGAAAACGAACAGCCAAATGCCAAGCTGATTCTGACAGGCTAATGTTCCTGTTAATGACTTTGTATTGCACTATGGGGTCAGCTAATGAGATAACAAAGCATGCCAAACTACTTTCACTGCCCATTAGTCTGGCTGCAGCTGGAGTCTCCAGTAACCGCCAGACTCGACCATAGTGCATGGGAATATGTACAGGTGAGTTTTATTACCACCAGCGACTATTATGGCCGTAATCTTTACAGCTTAGGTCCAGATCAGAATGAGCAGTCACATCAGGATCTAGACTGTTACCGACTGGATTCATCATTGTCTAAATGGATTAGCAACCCTGATCTTGTTCCATGCTCTCTTGGTAGCCTACAACATGTGTGTGCTGATTTCCACAATAATTCTGGGAGAATTGCTTGTTCTAACAGCTATAAGTGATGATACAAGAACACACTAGTCTTCTAACCAGTGTAGATATATCTGCGGGTTCAAACTGACCAGCACACTAGCAAGTTATAAATTAAAATGTGCTGTTGATACATAATTACATGTAGTATATGTTATGTTACATACACCTTGCAGAAATAAATATCTTCATTGCAAAACCTTACTTCAATCTCAAAGTCAGACTTGACACAAGGAATTTAGCTGAGTGTGAGTCCTGGCTGGGGAATGGACCTTACGACATATGCGACAGTGTAGCCCCAGATCAACCAGCGCATCCGTGCAGTCTGACCAGGGCCTATATTTGTCGTGTTTTGTTTTCATCGAAGTAGTAACAATAATGATACCAGCAAAACTCCTCGACTTGAATCGTACTTAGTGCGTGTGCAAAAGGAAATATGTTTCGAGTCATAGTTGGCGATTGGAAAAGTTTTATAAACTATCAACAGAGCTTCAGTCAAGGTGCGTAATTTGGTAAATTTGATGTAGGATTTTGTTATTTCTTCACCAAAAATGGCAAGTTGGGAGCTATGATAAGCTTATTATTTCTTACTGGGGCATAACATGATTCAGCTCTCAAGTACGGGGGGGGGGGGGGGGTGGGGGGGCAAAACGATACAAGAGGACCAAACAGGTCACCAAACTTTGGTCAAGAGTACAACTACAGACGCAGTCAGTTTATTTGATACTTTGATACTGAATGATGACTGTTAAAAACGTTTGATTAGAAAAGTTTTATAAACTATCAACATAGCTTAAGCTAAGGTGCGTAATTTTATCAATTCTGGATAACAACAAATTTCTGCACCAAAAAAATGGCAAGTTGGGAGTCTCAATGATCTCAATGAGACGATTCTAAACGACTCCTAACTTGCTATCTTTCGCCACCAAATTATGCACCTGACACGGAGCTCGATCTATATCAATCTCAAGTCGGCGCAGTCTGATCAGGGCTAAAAAAAATTGAAGGAGTAACATTAATGATACCAGGAAAACGCTTTGACTCCCAATCATTATCAGTGTCAATTAGTGCAAATATTATAATCAATAACACACAATTGCAAATTATACATATTTGGCCTTATATTTGTATATGCGTATACTATGTATACAGTGATCCGTTATGAGACCAACCATGTAAGTAATTTGATACATTTCCACAGTTGTCATAGTTCATGAAAAATATTTACATAATTTATGATTTTCTTCCGTACATGACAACGAATATTTATGACACTTTCAAAGCATATTGCAAGATGTTATCATTTACTAAAAAACACAAGAGTGTTATAAATATTATTCTTTGAATATCGCGGATGCTATTATGTATGAAATCAATTGAGATAGACGGAATGGCGAACCGTGCAGACCCTGATCAGACTGTGCGGATATGCAGGCTGATTTGGGTAGCGGAGTTGGTAGCATAGATCATAAAGCCCCATTTTTAATTTCCGTCCATGACAACATATGCCATATGTATGCATGTATGTCATAGATAATTGCAGGTTTTGCAATCGTGGTACCATAATTATGTGCTCTTCATATTTACCGCTACATTTTGAATAAAATATATAAAAATACAGCAAATATCTAGTACATATCTCTGCTATCGAATAATAACAAAAAAAGATTAGTATTTATTATATCTTCCCATTTTAGTTCAGAAACCAGACATATTTATTCTGTCCTATGCAGTGGTCAAGCCGCCTGACCATTATCCATGCGCGGACACAAAATAGTTCTCACACGTCCAGTGTATATAAATATTGAATACGATTTTATATTCTAATGGTATCATAGATAGTATTTTGGTCCGCATATTCCTACGCCGTATTGGAACCATTTTGGCGGGATTTGGAGAGGTCTTCGGAACACATATTTTGGTAAAATCTTACTTTTTTTTCACAATATGTTTGTCGTTGGTCAACCGATTTTGACGGGAGAAAAGGCATTTTTGCATCTCTGATAATGATAAAATTGAGTATAGCATTATTTATAGATTTTATTTGCATTATAACATATTTAAAATTTAACTGGGAATTTCAGAATCTTATCATATCGCCTAATGGGCCATTTGACCCGGTGTTAGGAACATTACATCTGGTTGGTATCAGGGATGCAGACAGGTTTATTCCAGTATCCAGCTGTGAAACTCGGGTTTCCCGACCCCACGTTTTCTTTGAAGTAGTGGGGTTTACAAATACCCGACTTTCTATGGGAGCGTACACCTAATGATGTCATGTGAAACTTAAACCGAGTGTTGTTGATTACCGAGTGATTGATCATATATGAAATTGCATGGTTACTAGACAGAATCGGTACGAAGTCACACAGAACAGCGTTTTGTCTAAATCGCTTAAAAGACACCAGCATCAAATGATCAAAAGACGGTAATTGGCCTATGCCGAAAATAGGTTGAACCAGTGAAAACTTTACTTGATTAATTTTTGGTATTTCTTGCACAGATGGCTCTTCCTGGAGAATCATATTTGATACTCTTCAATAGGAAAAAGTAACAAAACGATGCTCAGCGCAGTCCAATTATTGGTTAATCTGGCTCAGATATTGAAGAGAAAAACTGTTGTTCCTGACAGGCAACGGAGTCAGTGCTTTTGGCGTCGCCGTTGTCATACGGTGTGCCTAAATGGCGTATTGGGTAGAAAATGGATATTGGGGGAAATGGATGTTTCGGAGCATGTGCATGGGTACAGTGGGCAGTAATAAATGACATGACAGTAGGTAAAGTCATAACACACCCCCCTAAAACAATTCCTGCGTACGGGCCTGAAAGTATGCAGTATTTAGCCAAGAAGGTTCGACTTAGTGATGCAAATCAGCAGTCATCGCTTATGGACGGGGGATGGTGGGGTTCCGAGCGTATGTCCCACCCCAACCCGAAATTGTTATTTGATGTGTATACCATGAACACATTTAGCACATGTGTAGCCAACCATAGTGCATCAAAAACTCTTTAATGAGATTACCGCACCTATATGGGAACATATGACAATGACATGCATGTTACTTCCTCTAGGAAAGTTCCAGGCAATTTTGTGCTGTGTATTCAACTTTGTTTTTATTAAAATATGTGAATCACATGTGGAAGAAAGAAACAAAAGATTAATTTTCAGGATATGTGTTTTATTTCATATATAATTAAAGGTACATGCCCACTCAGTAGGCACGACATATTTTTTATAGGAATTAAATAAGTGTATAATTGTATCACTATTCCACCAGTTCTAAAAAATACGAGTGCCCGCTATACAGATATAATCAAGTATTAATGTTTATTTTACTGATAGTGACGCGCGGTGGTGGTATCAGACTATTTTCATATGCAAGTGAGGCATGATATTTTTTAATTATTTATACTAATTAAATTCGTCTCCTGAAACAAATAATATTTGCGACAGATTATAAAGTATGATCATTGCGCATCAAAACATAAATACAGAGAATAAATAGTACATGTTATCGCCCCTGATATCAGTGTGTAAATTTATGTCCGATATAAAATGTATAATAATTCCAATCAGTACGTAGGGTCATGGTGAATGAATGTTTATTTTGCCAGAAAATGTCTCAGATGATGTCTGTGATATAAATAACATGTTGCGTCTACAGAGTGGACATGTACCTTTAATATTCGAAGCACTAGTACCGTGGATATACGGACCAGCTGTCTAAAAGCCAAATCATGTTGCATACTAGATAGTAAGTTTTGGAAACACTTTAAAGTTAATTTGAACTACATGATGAATATTGCTGTGCCCACGTCATAAGCATTTGAAGTTGAATTAACGAAAAACTACATGCTTACAACATATATGGCATCGCCTTACCGTGGGTTGTTAGTAAATATGACTATTAGTAGCGAAAGATATATCGTGTATTATCATCAGAGAACTGATGGACCGACCCGTGGGACCCCGGGTCATCATTCGATTCCAACATTAATTGGTTCCTAAATATGATGGGATATGTGCATGTGAACATTAGCTTGTTACGGTATACTATACGGTGCATGAAGTTGTTATGTCATCTTAGTGTGTACCAACCATCAGTCACTTTTACCTCTTCTTGCGTTTGATACATACCACAAATGATATAACATATACATAAATACAATTTGGTGCAATATATTTGAAAATACATTAAACAACAACGTCCTATGCGTTGCTTATATCATACTTATATACAAAGTCTGATTTCTGAATAGTTTGTTGACCAGTTTTGAGAATCCAGTAATGGCTGCGTAACAGTTTGATACATACACAGTGAGGTCGATATATACCTGTTTTACCATACATACTGCATCAAATTCAATAAAATGTAAGCAGTTATCTGAGTGTATTTTCCCTGGTGTCTACTCGCCTACCATGCGAGTAGATATGACTTTACCTGTAGGCAACGCATGGATACACACTAACAATAAATTGTGCATCAGATTAAAAACTTTACATATTGCAATTTATTATGAGATTACTGGGAGAAATGATCAGATATATCGACTTTATATAGTTTTCTGGAATATTATTTATAGCACGGTGTTGTCCCATCCGTCGATGACGTATCGCACCAAATTGTATTGGTTTTGCTGTCTGTGTCACACGTTTGTAGTGGTGAAAATGTACGATGGATATTAAGCGTGCATTACAAATAAATGAATTATGTTATTTATACATGACTACATGAAGCACTCAACATATTATAATGTAATGCCATTATTCATCCATTAACTGAAGCTGACTGCCAGAGACATCATACAAGGTACATGTATAAGTTAGCACTGATATTTCGTTACAAAACAAGCTACATAAAGCGGACACGAATGAAACCAAAAGAGCCAGAAAAAATCTAGAACATTGACACATGCATATGTGCCGGGGCGGGTCAAGTGGGAGGGGCGGCTCCCATCCTATAATCACAATGTTGAGAGTGGGGGAGGGACGGAGTATGATCTGCCCACCCCCAATTATAACGTATTTTTTATTTTGTTTTGCCATGTATGAAGTCGCCTGTGCTCCCATCACCAATGCACCTCCCACCACACAAGTAATGCAAGAACAACGTTGCTTCGTATTTATTTTCTTCAGTCCCGTACGAGGATACCTTGGCCTACCACCGTGACCCCACCCTCACCAATAAAACACAAATACAATGTATACGGAATGTAAAACTGTGTGTTCCTCTTTTCGTTGCCATTATTAACTTACGATATCCTCCCCCACCACACCCCACCACATACATTAATTATAATGTGCATACGCTTTTAAATTATTAATCAAATGCAACTATGGTGGGGGTACAGCGGTGGCTGCAGCGCATTCATCGTGGCACAGCATGCACTCGAAAACCACCGGCTGTTATTAGCTGTTTGTAAGACAAGTCACACTACATAATAGGTTATGACACGACGTTATACGTAGAAGATTTTCTGCCATGTAATGTCTTTATTACGAACATGAGAATAGCTCTCTGGGACGGTTCTTTAGGGGTGGGGGGGGGGGGGGGGGGTGGGGTGGGGTGTATTTTAGAAGTGATCCCACCAGCAAGTACCAAGTTTGTGTCTAAACTATAGGTTTATGGTGATGTATTTCAGAATGTTATGTAATTGTGAGCAATTACGGTTGATTTGGCCATCTTGGAACATGGCTCATCAGACTCCATGCAGCTTTGTTGAGGAGATACTTGGTCAGAAGGTATTTTTTTGTAGCAATTACCGGCTTGGTTATGACCATATTTGCTCCAGCGTTAATAGCAGCCAACTTGATATTAAAGGAGGTGATTGATTAAAGCCCAAAAAAGCGTAGAAGTATTTCAAATAAACAATTGTTGAATGATACGGAATCCATGTCTACAAATACGCGCTCGGGTGATTACCGTACACACACCCTCGTGATGTCACGTAAACCTACAATACAACAACAATAAAACTATGTTACTGTGGTAAAGTATTGCATATAGCGGAGGTGATATACCGATGGTCCATGCATGTTAGTAAGTACATTAGTAACATTTTCTGTTTCACTATATCTCTTAATTAATTCCTTCTCATATTTTGATAATATTTGGCCACATGTGTGTCTACGGATGATTTATTGTTGTGCAGGCCAATTACATCCCAGTACCCAAGGTCAATGTCACTTATTTGTCATACTATTCACCTTCTTTGTAAGGCAGATGCGTCTAAGATATTTTCGTGTTTTTTTTTTATTTCCTTTTTCCTAATCACAGTTTGAAACAATTTGTTCAAAATATGTGTCTGTAGGGATGACGCTTTGTACGAACACCTTGTGTGTGCAGCAAATGCGCGTATTCTTCCTTCACCTATCTTTGGCATATAAGGTGCGCCCGTTTTTATATATAATTTGTATTACGGTGAGGCACGTCTGACAATTCATTTCAATACAAACGTGGGTCTTCTATTTTCACTGTGGGGAATCAAGAAGTGGTGACGTCATCACTTCTTGTGTTGTTTGGAGTTTTTCTGGCACGAAAATGTAAGTATTTCGCTTGTAACTCTTTTGTTTATCGTCCCATCGGGTAGCGACCAGGCCTATCCTATGGTAATTTGTCTCCTAAATCCGCCTACAATGATGATTTTATCCAATTCTTTGCCGTTTCGTCAAACATAGCAAAGGCGATCGAACATTGGTCAAAATAGGGTTCACGACTTGCAGTCAAAACTGTACATATTACCATGAAAAAACGCTATATTTTACGAAACACAATGCAGTTCACTGCCCAAACGTGTTCTATAGACCCACTATAACTGTATATGTGGCTGACATGGCGAATATAAGAAAACATGCTGGAAAACTAGCAATTTTACGAATGGATAGGGTCCACGACCGACACAGAAAAGGATAGGGTCCACGACACCAGTCGTTTCAGTTGATAACGCCCAAATATCTCGCATATGTAGTAGGCCAGCTTACACTAGTAGTGTGCAAATAAGTGTTTATACACAAACACCAAAGGCACACAGACTTACCTCATACGAATCTAGCCCATGATTGTATGTAAACTGTCCCCAGCAACGAATATCCCAGTCACTTGTTCACCATCATCTTGGAACAGTTTGGGAAATAAGCTTCCGGTATAGGACCATATGCAATGCAGTGCACACTATTTATTTGTCTATTATGATATTGTATATAACATAACGAGTTATTTGTATCAATACTTGCGGTGCAAAGATACACCAATACATCGATATATTTTAGTCACGATACGATACATCGATACGTTCAGACCGTATCGATACACAAACGATAAAAAATGTTTCTTCGTTCAGCTTGTTTGTCACATGTACACGGGTTTTATAATGTACACGGGTTCTCATGCCCTAGGTTCTCACTATTTAACCACTTCACCGATTTTGATAAAAATAAATATAATATATTTGAAAAAATAAATATGCAGTTCACTCTGTTGTTACTGTGTATTCGTTTTCGTGTCGACATGTGTATCGTATCGTGGTCCTAGTATCGCGGTACGTATCGTAATCGTGGCCTTGCCGTATCGTTACAGACCTAATCAATACAGTGTGTCCTTTCATATTTATTTTACTATTTCAAGATAGATACACATTTTATAACATATGCTGGAAAACTAACAAGTATACTAAATTAATGGATAGCGGCCACGACCAAAAAGAACCAATACTAGAGCCCACGATACCACATACGTTTTAGACCACATAAGTATCTCCGCGTTGTTCGATGACGAGCTCATGTGTACGTTGCAGAGTGGAGGTGTTATATACTCTGTAAACACATCTTCTGAAAATTTATTAAAATTGGGCAGAAAATAAACGACAACTACCAATTCTATGACGTGTGTGGATCACATCCCCATCCCGGATTGGATATGCTGAATGAAGTATTTGTATTTTTATTATTCAGGCGGAAGAAATCGGGAATAACATCTCGGAAGAAGTTCAGCTGGCGGATAAATAAGACTGGTCCGAGTGGAAATAGTACGAATAGACAATACGAACCAGCACAGTTGGCAAGTAAGAAAAGACTACTAACGCCAGTGAAGACACCATTCCGATCCCCATTCAAATCGCCACTATCGAAGTACGTCTCGTCTTTTTTCGAGCCGGTGATGCGATGTATAGTGGCGATTTGAATGGGGATCGGAATGGTGTTGTTAGTTTTCCAGCATATGTTATAAAATGTGTATCTATCTTGAAACAGTAAAATAAATATGAAAGGACACACTGTATTGATTAGGTCTGTAACGATACGGCAAGGCCACGATACGATACGTACCGCGATACTAGGACCACGATACGATACGCATCGACACGAAAACGATACACAGTAACAACAGAGTGAACTGCATATTTATTTTTTCAAATTATATTTATTTTTATCAAAATCGGTGAAGTGGTTAAATAGTGAGAACCTAGGGCATGAGAACCCGTGTACATTATAAAACCCGTGTACATGTGACAAACAAGCTGAACGAAGAAACATTTTTTATCGTTTGTGTATCGATACGGTCTGAACGTATCGATGTATCGTATCGTGACTAAAATATATCGATGTATTGGTGTATCTTTGCACCGCAAGTATTGATACAAATAACTCGTTATGTTATATACAATATCATAATAGACAAATAAATAGTGTGCACTGCATTGCATATGGTCCTATACCGGAAGCTTATTTCCCAAACTGTTCCAAGATGATGGTGAACAAGTGACTGGGATATTCGTTGCTGGGGACAGTTTACATACAATCATGGGCTAGATTCGTATGAGGTAAGTCTTGTGTGCTTTGGTGTTGGTGTATAAACACTTATTTGCACGTACTAGTGTAAGCTGGCCTACTACATATGCGAGATATTTGGGCGTTATCAACTGAAACGACTGGTGTCGTGGACCCTATCCTTTTCTGTGTCGGTCGTGGACCCTATCCATTCGTAAAATTGCTAGTTTTCCAGCATGTTTTCTTATATTCGCCATGTCAGCCACATATACAGTTATAGTGGGTCTATAAAACACGTTTGGGCAGTGAACTGCATTGTGGTTTCGTAAAATATAGCGTTTTTCATGGTAATATGTACAGTTTTGACTGCAAGTCGTGAACCCTATTTTGACCAATGTTCGATCGCCTTTGCTATGTTTGACGAAACGGCAAAGAATTGGATAAAATCATCATTGTAGGCGGATTTAGGAGACAAATTACCATAGGATAGGCCTGGTCGCTACCCGATTGGGACGATAAACAAAAGAGTTACAAGCGAAATACTTACATTTTCGTGCCAGAAAAACTCCAAACAACACAAGAAGTGATGACGTCACCACTTCTTGATTCCCCACAGTGATTTTGTGTCCATTTTATCCACATCGTTTCCCGTGTCCACTTTATCATATGACAATTTCACCTTCCTCGCTATCATACTTTAAATTTCCGCACGCATAGGCGTCGCCAGGAATGTTTCAGCGGGGTTCGTCTACCAACGGTAGACGCCGACAGCCGAAGGCTGGAGATTGGGAGTGCACGAGAGGGGTGTCCCCCCCCCCTTTTTCTATGTGAAATTTCCGACGTTCTAATGCATTTTAGAGCTATAATTTCCACAATCGCACCACCGAATTTCCGTAAGAAAAATATCTGTAAATCTTAGATAAATCGTAGAAAATGACTTTCAATACTCCTCGAAGGAAATCGATCCGAACTGGCCAGGGAGCGGGGCGGGGGCTGTAGATGTGGTTTTTTGGGTGGGGGATGAATATATACACATGAAAATATCATTTAGTTAAATTACCCGGGTACAAAGTAGGAGTCCAACTTCCGTTGGCTTTTATCTTTAGATAAAATCGGGTACAAAGTAGGAGTCCAACTTCCGTTGGCTTTTATCTTTAGATAAAATCGTGATGCAGACAAATTATTGTTGTTGTTGTTGCTGTTGTTGTATGTCTATAATGCAGGGTCTCCCTAAAACGCAGACGCTATTGCAGACACTATACAGCGTATAGGGATTATCGGGAAAACGCAGACAAAAGGCTTATATAGTGATTTCGGAAAACGCAGACAAAAGGCTTATATAGTGATTTGGGATATTGCAGACAACATACATCATAACTGAAGCTGAAGATATTAATGCTGTAACAAGGATGTCTACTGAACTGTGCCACAAGCTCCACATACAATGAACTTTATTACTGCAGTAACTATTATTTAAACCTCTGCAACTAGAATCTACTTATCTGCTGTTATGCTGCATCTGCCTATAATAAACTGTACATATTCTTCTACGGTACTATGTGTGTAGATAACTTTATCATTTGAAGCATGGGTGGAGGATCTTTACTAATACACAAACCAGTTTTACCATAGAGTTTTACAAGTGCTGGACGACATACAGAAAAGTGCTTGGTGTTCCAATCATTGGAAAGACAATACAGAAGAAAAGAAATATATAGAAAGAAATACCCATTTGATGTGCTATTTGAAGTAAAACAAAAGAGGACCTTACAACATATAGTGATTGATATTTAAAAAAAAAAGGACCTTATAGGATGTACAAGTGTAAATTGATGTTAATTGATGTTAATTGGCTGATAAAAGGGGCCTTATGCTGAGAATTTAAATTTGTGAACGAGGAGTGTCAATTACATATAACATGTGTAAAAGGACCTTACAGCATGTATAGTTGTAGATTATATGGTAATTGGATGATAGAGGGGACATTATGACTCAAGTCAATCTAGCATTAAAAAATTAAAAAAAGCAGAGTATATGACATAATCATCCAAGATTGGTGAAAAGGGACCTTACAACCAGTATACAATGGTAATGTTCATTTGGGTTTGAACAAATCATAACAGCACATAAAAGACAGTTCTGATCACTTTTATTTGTGTAGTTGTACCATACCATACATCATTAACTATATTATGCATTATTGCAGACACTATACGTTATATAGCAAAAACGAGTTCTACTATATAACGTATAGTGTCTGCGTTATTCGCAACTGCGATAATGCAGACATATGGTTTTATATAGCGAAACCCGAATATTGCACGCATTATTGCAGACACTATACGTTATATAGCAAAAACGAGTTATCTACTATATAACGTATAGTGTCTGCGTTATTCGCAACTGCGATAATGCAGACATATGGTTTATATAGCGAAACCCGATATTGCAGACACTATACGTTATATAGCAAAAACTAGTTCTACTATATAACGTATAGTGTCTGCGTTTTCCTCAACTGCGATAATGCAGACATTATGATTTATATAGCGAAACACGATATTGCAGACGCATTATTGCAGACGTATAGTACGTTATATAGCTATAAATCGTTCTACTATATAACGTATAGTGTCTGCGTTATTCACAACTGCGATAATGCAGACATATGGTTTATATAGCGAAACCCGATATTGCAGACGCATTATTGCAGACACTATACGTTATATAGCAAAAAACGAGTTTACTATATAACGTATAGTGTCTGCGTTATTCGCAACTGCGATCATGCAGACATATGGTTTATATAGCGAAACCCGACATTGCAGACACCTTATTGCAGACATATATGGCTTATATAACTTAAACGTATTGTTCAGTTAGTCGTGATACTGGTGTGAAAACACTAGAGTGTACCGTATATCTGTGATATGGTTAACTAATTGTCACTGATCAGTTTATTTCCACACGTACTGTGTATACAGTTAGTTACGCTCCAGGTAAGCTAGGTAAATACTTTCGCGCTCCAGATAAGCAGTATATTTTATCGTGTAATGTTAAGTTCACATTCAATAATACATACATAAAACACAAATATGTTATCAACTATTTTATAACTCACCGAGAAAAAGGGAACAACTTCAAAAAGTACTTCTTCGTGAAGAAACTGGTTCACACTATATCCAGGAAATGAAAACACTTGGTAATCGCCTGGAAGGTATTCCGACAAGTATTTAGTCTGACTATGTCCAATCACTACAGCCATTTTACAACACTAATATATAATAATAGTAATCCGGTACACTTTTCAATAACGAGATGATTACATTACACTGTATCAATGGATTATTACGGCTTTTATATGTGTATATTTTCTACTCATATCTGCAGTGATTACTCAGTGTGTTTGTTTGTTAAACGTCTACAACTACATCAAAACTAAGATGTTTCATGGTCATAATTGTAGTGAAATATTACATCCATTGTGATAACTATGTTAATCAATTGGTTGCTTTAATCATTCAATTATGGGACAATCAAGATTAATTGATTATTTTGTCACATCAAAGTGTTATATCATAATTTGGGCACCCCATAATTTGCAAGTTTATTCTTTGAAATAATTTGTTTGGTAAACTTAATTCTTAATGAAAGTGACTGCATGACGTGTTCAATTGGATGTTTTTGTTTGGTTTATATAATAATTTGCAAGTTTACTCTTTGAAATATATTGTTTGATCTACTCCTGAAAGTGATATGAAAAATATATTAACCAAGTCCTCCTGAAATAAATGAAATATATATTAATATATCATATTACTATCTATACTAACATACTAAAACAGGTCAAAATAAAATATAATACCCTAGTAAAACCACAGGTAGGCCCGCTTTCTCACTGTGATTATATCACCTACTGACCACCTGGGGTTTAACAAGACAGTTTATACCTGTGCTATATAATACATATAGTGTCTGCGTTTTCCGATACTACTATATATTGCTTTTGTCTGCAATCACTATAATATTATGTTACATAGTGTCTGCAATAGCGTCTGCGTTTTAGTGTGTGCCTATAATGCAGGCGCTTATTTTTCGCCACAATCTCTCAACAGCCACAGAGACTGGAGTTAAATTGGAGGGCGAAGCCGATTCTAGACTAGTTGACATCGCGATCATACATATTCAACATGTATTCCTGAAATAGAAACAGTCTATATCCAATAGCAGAGACGTATTATGTACTTTCCTTACCAATAGTCATATTTGCATCCAAAAGTTAAAACTGAAAAGGGGATTCGTTCGCACCCCCCGAAGCCCCCCTGGCGACGCCTATGGCAACATTTTACTGTGATTATGCATTTCAGGCCCGTAGCCAGACCTGTTTGAAGGGGGGGGGGGGTCGTTTCGAAGGTCCAATGGGCCCGAGGTATATAGGGGGTATAAAAACGTGGACCTCGAGGCTAACAAAGTGGACATCGAGGCTGGGCGGGGGGGTCTTCCGACCGCTCCGACCCCCCTGGCTTACGGGCATGCATTTCTATTGTCTACATATCTATTCCGTTATAAATCTGTTCCACGTTTTGCTGCCGACGAACTTTTGGCTATCCAAATTAGTTTGTTACCT